>JAQGAE010003808.1:0-13892 GCA_034696685.1 Julus scandinavius
AGGTTAACTCGTGGTTTTATATAACCTCAGGTTAGCTAACCTTTTATTTAACCTTTGTTGGTGCAACCGGCCCTTATGCCTTAAAATTGATGTTAAAAATTAAAGCAAGCAAAGGACTCTTATTCGAAGAAGCAAAATATTACAAATAAAAACTGCTTCAAGAGCCCAAACCTTAATGAGACACTCTCCTGAAGCTCGCTTCTTATTGTATCAAATAACTCATAAATATAGTTTGATATGTATTTCTTAATAAAGCTTAAAGGTTTTGACTTGAGGTTAGGTGGAAAGTTTTGATCCGTACCAACGTTTTTGTACCGTAAAGTTTTTATTGTATCAGAATTATTGATGTTTTGTTTTTCTATTTTTTTTTTTTTTTTTTATTTCAAATAATACTTTTTCTTCGTACTGGCATACCATGCGATGCATATGCTTCGTTTACAGAGTTTAAACGCCCTACTCGGGGCTGAAACCCAGTGGATCTCAACCGCTCTGTCTTTTACGATTCCAAGATCCCCATTACCATTTTGTCCAAATGAGCATAAAACCCGCTTCACAATGGCAATTTTAGTAAAACGGCCCCTCCAATAATGGTTTAATAATCGCATAAAAATAAGTTGGCTGATGAAAAAGCATTTGGCAGTAATGAGATTGGAGAAGAAGAGAAGCTTTCATTTCCAAAAAGCCCATTATCTCGGTGGACCTGTGTCGGAATGGTATACGTAGCACGAGACTTTATGCAAATAATTGTGCGAATTTCCCTTTAGTTGCACTGCTGAGCTGTATCGGGGTGATCAGTAACGCGGTAGTAATACCATTGGCAGACAGTTGAGAGGATATTAAATGCCGCATTAATTGCGCGGCGCTTCGTTTTCAGCAACGAAATATTAAGCTTATTATTTAATGGGACAGACATTACCATCGCATTATCTCCAGCACCGCATTTTACATTACATTTTTCGAACAATAACGACGTGTGAAACGCACTGTAATGCCTGTTTTTACATTACTTGAAATCCCCTCTTCCAACTGTCGGAATATTCCGAGACAATGCAAATACTGAGATAATAGGGAGTGATGAGCGAATAACACACGAATGCATAAGGAAATGAGAAAAAAATAACAGAAAATCTGTCAATCTATGCATTATGAGATGGGAAAAGAACGAAATTAACACTGGTAGAACTTGCAATAAGATTTGCAAGAAACTCATTGAATAAAAAACATTTGAAAAAATAAATTGAAACATTTTTGAAATAAAATTGTGTTAAACCACATTAGCTTCAATTTTCTTTTACGATGTGCACTAAAACTTGTAAAATAGATCTAAAAAGCAAGCAGAAGCTTAAAATATGAACCAAAACTGGGACAGTTAGATAGTATACCCTATTTTGCAAGTTATGAGCATTTCCATTCAAATATCGAGTCAACAACGAAGCTCCCATTTTCGTAGAAAACGATGCAAAGTTCAGAATTGCCCATAATATTTTACGAGGTCGAATTTGTATGTAAATACTTCCGGATTTTGACAAAAGTTCAGTCGCAATGGTATAACTTGCTAAACTTCTCAAATGAAAGATTGGTCATGTTGAAAATTGTAGAAGCAGTTCCCATTCAAATAAGCTTGATACCTATACATATAACCGAACACTATTTATGAACACGGATGGGTAGTTGGAATTCTTCGGTAACAAACTGGCATTTAGAAAAGTATCTGAAATAGGCTTAACTTTGAACCAAGTTAATAATGGTTCACCGAGTAAACTGAGCTTCACTTATAATAATCAGTGGTAGAAATCAACTTTACTTCTATATCCTAATGCACACTGCTTTATTAAAGAAGTTCATAAAATTTAAAATAAATAATAATACAATTTTAGAAAACTTCCATTTTAATTGTAAACTTTGTTATCATGAACAATAATGCCACTGTAATATGAGAATAGTTATGCGGAAATAAGTGTCAGCTTTTTTCGCCTATATTAATAAATTGTTTAAACAAGCTCATATTTTATCCATTCAAGTTTCTTATTCGGGTAAAACAGAATTTAGGACAAATTAAAACTGAACAATTATTGTAAATGTTGGAATTTGAGTTTAAACTAAGGACAATGCTAGTATGACTTTTTGCTACTAAATATTTTATAAAAGAAATAAAAATCGAATTAAGGAAGACTTACATCTAAAAGCAAATGCAAAAATGTTTGCATATTTGTAATTTTTGGCCAATTTTTGGTAAAAATTAGCTTAGCTAGTGAAATTGTTCTCGAAAACAAGTTCGCAAAAACGAAAAGTTACATGTAAACACTGACTTTTTACCATTATCAAATAGTTTTATAAAGCAGAACGTTGGGAAATGTTATTTATATATTCTACTAGGATATTTGATTTGTAAAATGAAGGGAACAATGCATAGAAATATTAAAAATCCTTAATATCAGAGCGGTTAAATTCCCTCAAAGCAGGCAAACATGCAATACTTTATATTGTAGTGATTGCCTACCTTCAGGGGCATGCTTTATAAACATCAGCTTGCCCCTGATGGTAGGTAATCACTACTATATCAGGTATTGCTTACCTGTCTGCTTTGGGGCTTGATAATTGCTTTAGGGGCAAACTAACTCAGGTGTTGCAAATCGATTACTGAACGAATTGCTAAAATGTAAAATTACTGCAAGATTCATGGTTCGTGTTATATTAATCATGTGCCGTATTGCCATTAATGCATGCAAATATTCTGATTTTAATTTAAAACGTTACCCATATTGACTATTAATTAAAAGAATTATACAGTACATGAATAGCTTTCTCATGAATTGGATCTCAAATTTATGATAGATAATTTCCAAGCATACTTTTGATAAGTGATGCGTTACCGTCAGATGATGTGATGACAAATGCAACTGCAATAAATCAAAACTTGAAATTCAAAGCTTCTGAAGACTTACCTGATTATATGGGTAATTCCCATCCTTGTCTATAGCGTGGATTTTTGTAACAAGTGTACCGACTTTCTCTCCTTCCAAAACTGATCCCATTTCGTTTTCTGTGAATAACGGAATCTCGTCGTTCACATCTTCCACAACGATATGTATGGTAGCTTCTGAGGCGAGTTGTTGAGCACCATTGTTCTGTAAAAATGCAGGAATACATTTTAAACATTGTCAATTCCCCGACTGCATTAAGGGTCATTATGGTTTACAACCCAAATATCCAAATAGCCCATTACCTCGACTCTTATCGTTAGATTGTATTCCTTGATAAGCTCGTAATCAAGTTGCTGATTCACGTATATGTCTGCCCACGTGAACCCATTTTCTGATCTCGGTTGAACATAAAACGAATCATATTTATTCGTCTGGGCTGTGCTACCTTTTATGAGCGAATAATAAACTGTCGGATTGTCTGCTATCCCGGACCTGCAAGTAGAGAAGTTATATGAAAAATACGTATTAATCTGCTGTAAGATACTATTTGTACTAAGGTTTTTTGTCGATGGCAAAAATACATGCCCCACAACAATAGTTGTAAATAGACAGAGAAGACTAAGAAAGTAAGAGCATTTTTAAAAATTATGCAAAACGTATATTATTCAGGCTTTCTCACGAGATTGGCACATATACCAGTGTTTTTCAGCCTTTTCCAGCTAATGGCACACTATACTAGAACTAAATTGCCACGGCGCACTGATCAAGGAGTTACAATTGTCACGGCACACCGTACGTTTTTCAAGTACATATTTTCTATACTTTTCTCAAAGAAATAAAGAAAAAAAATCACGTTTGGAATAAAATAATTTTCTCTACGATGGCCATTTGAAAAGCTTGCTATTTTCAATTAGTATATAGCAGGTAAATCTGCAAACCTTCCACAAGTTTTACGGTTCACCTATACATCCTTTATGACACATAAGTTGTAAAACAAAGACATTGGGTACATGTTAACCCAATAGTTTTGCTTTTTCTTACACAAAATTAAGACTCAAAAATCTTCAATGTATCACCATATTCAATTCAAGATTCCACAGCTGCTGAGCAATAGCTTTGTAAGCAATTGTTGAAGTGTTATTTAAAAACCTCAAGTTCTTTGAGCAGTCCCTAATGCTCGAATTTCATACCTAGCTTTGACATCGAAGACTTTTGTTCCAACAGTGGTGTTCTCCTTAACGTTGAAAGGTCCGTAACTGCTCTGATCCCAAACTGGAGGATTGTTCGCTCGGTCGACAACTTCTATAATGACGTCGACTGTTTTGGAGAGAGGAAGGTGGCCCTTATCGTGTGCAATGGCTTGCAAGTGATACATGTCCCTCTGGAAATAGTCAGATATAAAGATAAGCAATAGCAGATTTGCTAAAATCCTTAATAAATTGCAATGCTCACATCCAAAGATTTCCTTAGAATAATCCAGCCAGAGTCAGGATTTATTTCAAAGTAATCCAGGTCAGTCGTCTTGTAGGGATTGGTCAAGTTGTACACGATGGCCCCATTGTTATCCGCATCTTCATCAGATGCTGACACTCGTAATATGTTAGTACCGATGCTGGTATCTTGCTTGACTTTTTCTCGGTACTCTTGCCTATCGAACAGTGGAGGATTGTCATTGATATCGGTGATTTCCACCTTAAAGGAACAAACACCTTCCAGAGGAGGCATGCCCATGTCTGTAGCTTTAACAGTAACCGAAACGAATTTGCCATCTTCGCCTTCGCGGTCGAAAACCTTAAGGTACAAGAAAAACAAGGTTATTAAAATTAACCAATAAACAACCATTTTATCCACTCTAGAAGCTGGAAATTGTATTTGAGTTTACGCATTTAATTTTGAGTCTAATATTACATGTGTTCCAATGCGGGTTTCAATATGAGAAAAAATTATTCTCCGAATTAAGCACTTCAGATTTTGCCAACAATTGGTTTATAGTTCTCACTTAGAATTTTTGCCTATTTCATACTACAACTCAATTATTTTATTATAATTATTGGTTGTGTTTTATGTAATAACTAGGCATTATAAAATGAGCTCATTTAGACATTCACTGTATACCAAAATTATATTACTTAGCTATAGTTAACATTACTATAATTTACATGCGATATGCAAAAGATAAGTAAATTTTGCATTCATTATTTTAATTAAACGTTGATTCGTAATAGTCATTCGAAAAAAATATTCTTTTAACATAAATCCTGCATCACAATACTTATGAGTTTATCCATAATAAGGGATGACCTACATTACACTTTAATTACCTTGTTGGTTTTGATTTCTCCAGTGATTTCATCCACCACAAATTTAGTGCCTTTCTGATTTGGCTGTTGGACAATAGAGTAACGCACTTGCCCATTCTGCCCTTTGTCTTCATCTGTGGCAGTTACCTAAAAAAAACCATGTTTTACAGGTAACAAATCACCAACAACAAGAAAGTAATCTAAGTGCTAAGCAAACGCAGTTGACGAAGCCTTACTTTCAGAACGGAACTACCGCTCGAAGCCCCTTCCTGAACTTTTGGTTTATAGCTACCGCATTCATCAAAAACTGGTTTCTTGTCATTCACGTCTGTGATAAAAACTACTACCAAAGCAGTACTCGTATGAATGGAAGAGGTTCCTTTCTCGCAACAAGATCCATCGTCACGAGCTGTTACATTTAGCTCGTACTTATCCTTGTCGAGAGTGATGGGCCCAAGATTCAAACGAATGACACCTAGAAAAAGCAATAGCAATAGCAGATTTAGTTTGTGACATCTAGATTTCCTTAAAAGGTGAAATAAGACAAACAAATGAGAATAGATCTTTCATACCAAACGTGTTTTATTTGCTTTTAAGGAAATTTTGTTCAAATTTTAGGAATTGACACGAAATAAATCTCAATATTCCTGCTGAAGTAAAATTCTTAAATATTATCCATGCATAAATTTTCGATTTTTCAGAAAGTGTTCTTATTTTATTGTGTTTGTAACAACAACAACAAAAATGAGCAAAAACACGTATATGCAAGCTGTATTATAATTTTACCCAATATACAAGTACATGCAGTGATGCTTGTGTTATGTAACAGGATTTCAAATGCAAAGAGCTGAAACTGCATTTCATTATTCAAGGCCAGAGGGCAATCAATAGACTATTAAAAGCCAAGAGCACAGGTCATATTTCAGAATGAGAGCACGATTTGCATTTGAAATAAACCTTGCCCCACATTTGTCGCCTCCTTTCCTGCGTGAAACGAGTATGGCAATTTGATATCAACACAACTGCATTAATTATTTAATACACAATAAAACCATTGCATGGCAAAGTAAGCATGGATAAAATCTAGTCAGCCATCTCAATAAATCGATAAAAACTTAGCTGAGCAAAAGCTGGGGGCTGAAACCGAAAAACAACAGCGAAATGAAGAGATTATCTATCAAATTGCGCAGTAAAAGCAGTCATAAACTTTTAATGCCGTTTCTGTTGGTATTTCAGGGAAGCCATTGGCATTTATGCATGCAATGATCGAAAGAGTAAAATAAATATAAAAAGCTTATTATGTTTCAATTTGCACCCCATGGTTACTCGAAGATATTATCAATTTCATGGAATTGTTGATATAAAATATATTTTCTTTTCTCGATAGAGTCAATTCAAAAATCACTTCATTGCATTTGGATTCTCAACTAATGATGTAACTGATATATTTACATTTAAATAAAATCTTTCCTGATCTATAGTTACCCAGTCGTCATAGTATATTGATATACAATTGTGATTATTAACAAAAAACCATAAAGTAGGAAGGATGCTATACTTTGTCTTCAAATGTTGCCTTACAAAATCTTACCTGTCATCTCCTCTATGCTAAACTGCCCTGAAACATTGGAGCCACCGGCAAAACCGAACTTCACGTTATCACCATCCTTATCAGAGGCCACTACGGTGGTCACCAAAGTATTTGGACCAGCATTTTCATCCACGTTTGGGGTGTAAACATCCTGGCTGAATTTTGGAGCTTCGTCATTCTTATTCTTCGTGTAGACCCTCACTGTTGCGGTTCCAGTCTTGGGAGGTTCGCCTTTGTCTTTTGCAGTTACAGTGAACATGTAGAAGGCGCCATTATCATCAGCATCTAACCTTCTGTTCGAAAAAATCTCCCCGTGCTGATTTATGGTAAAATTGTTGTCGCTAACCGAATATTCAATCTCGGCATTCTGTCCATGATCGGTGTCAGTTGCTTTCACTAAAATGAAAATGCAAAAAGGGTTAATAACGATTAAACCAATTATTTTCAGTCTAATGAGCATCGTTTATGTATTAATACCCCAAACAATAAGTTACTTTTCTGGTTATACGAAACACTAAGCCTGTGCTCCAGCATAAAATATTACCAGGATTAACCACAAATACTGAATTTATACTTCGTAATGGTAACATACTGAAAATGAAACTATTTAATGTATTAATTTTGGGGAATAAATGGAATTTCATGTTAGAAGCTATAAAAATTGGTTGAAAGATAATGTTGTTTAACATTTATTATACAAGTCAAAGGGAATTATGAAGAACTGCGTTACCAAGCAAATAACAATAAGTCTGTAATTAAATCAACCATATCTTAAAAAAGCACAAAATTAGCAAGTATCCGTTGATATCTGCACGCAATTTTACAAATTACCTTTTATTATGGATGTTCCACGAATAGCATCCTCGTTTATATTATGAGCTTGGTAATCTGGAAGCTCAAATTTTGGAGGGTTGTCATTGACGTCTGTGACATGAATTGTTAGCTGAAAAATAAACAAGATTTTATTTCGTGACAATTAAATAACAAGTTTAAACAATCCTTGTTTGAAATATGTTTAACACATCAACAACTGTTTAATTTTAAAGTACATTTATGTTCAATTTAAATGTTCGTTTAGAAATGAACTATTTATTGCATGTAATCTGCAATTATACCATAACTAATTGAATTTTTCAACAAAACCATAATGAAATCATTTGTAAACACCAGATCGATTAAAGAATTCACTAGTATTTCTCATGGTTTGTATCACATGTAAATCCTAAATGATTAATTGAGAATGCATAAGTTTTCTTACGGATTCTCATCTGCCGATTTCACTACCAATTTTACCAATTATGACTAGGTAAAAACGGAAGATTTTAGAACTTGACTAACAATGACAAATAAAATATTCTGTACTTCTCCTTTTTTAATTTGTTGTTACTATACATGTTTAGGAACCACCAAATAATAATATATAAAGATTATTTAAACGTTATTTTAAATGTTCTTTAAACGTCTGTCCACCAATTGAATTGTCCTCCAAAGCTTGACGAACATGCTTGACCTTGTCAACAATACAGGATTACAAAATTCCCTGCGAAAATATACCTCAACTGAAGTAGAAAATCCACCCGAATCCTCAGTAGCTGTGACTAGCAACGAGTATGTGTGCGGTTGTCTAGGATCCTCATAATCCAATTCTTTGGCTAATTTGACGATTCCATTGGTAGGTCCAATATTGAAGGTTCCAGCTCCCATTCCTTGCGCTTTTAGAGTATAGCGGATTTCTCTTTGAGCAAAAGATTTTGCTTTCACGGCCAAAATACTGCGAAAAAATAAAAAAGGTTGACCAAAACAAAATAAAGTTTCACAAACGTTTAATGCGAATGCCAATGTTAACTTACTCAGAGTCCTTTTTCTTGTTTTCTGGAATGGTGGCCTCATACGACTGCATGTAAAACTGTGGTGGCCGCTGACCTCCAACAATGGACAAACGTTCTTCTTTGGTTGACTGAAACTCCCTTTCTGAAATGCGTCCATTCTGGTCTTCGGCTTTAACGTAGAGAATGTATTCCCTATCCAGCTCAAACGGCTCAGTGGTTCTTGTTCGTACTTCGCCTGACCTTTCATCGACTTCAAAGCGCCCACCAGCTAACAACAAAGGAGAAAAGATTAGCAATTTGCATCTCAAATAGTAGAATTACAAACATATTACACAAAAGCGGATCAAAGAATGGCCATTATTCGAATGGTGTCCTTTCATCCCCACTTAGTAGTTTTGTATAAGGCATCTTAATCCTTATTGCAATTGGTCAAAAAAAATGTATCCTCAATTAATTTTGCCAAAATATGTTAATACAAACATGTTTCTAGAAACAAACACAAGCACCCTAGCTTGCATAAAATCGGGAAATTCCAGTTAATGATAAACCAGGTCGGAGCAAGAATTCAGTGTAATATTCAAGTTGCACCGCATCCCTGTGAGTGCTCTAAAACTATGTTAAAACGTTAAAAGTTGAAATTACTGAGCCATTAGGCATATGCGAGGCATTACATTATAACGTAAAAGTGCAGATGCTCTGCGAGAAAATTAGCTCTGGAAACATGGAGAGCCTCCCATGCGCATTTAATGCAATGCTAATTTATACAGCCCCTGCATATCTCCAAATTTGCATAAGTCAGATGATGCGTGGCACCTTTTTCTGGGTCACTGCGAAAGCACGAACGGAACAAGTCTTGTGCAGATACGTACTGAAATCTCGAACAAGGAAATAATGAATGTTGGCATCTGTGTCCGGGTCTCTGGCTTGGAGCTTGTACACCGAAGTTCCCAAGGGGGCATTCAGCTTGACCACAGCTCGCATAGGCAGAGGACGGTTGATGAAATACGGCAGCTCATCGTTATCATCCTTAATCCTGATGATAACACGCTGGAAATCGCTTTCTGCAAAATACAAAGAAAAGGAAAGAAATTATTAATTAATTCCCTGGAATCTCTGCAGACATTTTCAATTCTTGAGTGTGCCCTATTGGTATAAAACGTGAATTTTAATTTGTAGTTGGCAACTTACAACTCACACATATCATGGTCTATCACATTAACAATATACAACAGAGATGTACTGAACTAAATTAACTTTTGATTATTTAAAATCACGAGAATCACTCTGCAGTACAATTTTAACCCATTACAGATAAACTACACTCCCAAATATACAAATAAATGTCAATCATAATGTTAATTATGTACTTTCATTATGTTCGGTTAGCTGCTGATATGTATACAACTACGAGTATATGTACTCTAGTTCTTGATTCTGTATATACTAGCTTTAAAGCAGTTTTCATTGGGGAAACCACAGCAATTTTTTTCTATAAAATTCTGCTGGATGGCCAATAATTGCCACTACAACCTTTGAGTGATATTCCCACTGGCAAACACCGTAAAAAGACGGATGTCTATCCAGCCGAGAAATTATAGACCGGAATAAATAAAGTCATTTCCCATTATCCGGTTAAGCATTTTTTTTTCTTCCTGGCGAGTTATCCCTGCCAGTGGCAGTTAGCACTTAAATAACGAAAAAGTAATCAACTGGTGGACAGTTTGAATGCACTGCCGGCTGCTGTTCAACTGGTCCTCGGCCAACAGAGGCCACGGATCCATTATAGTGGACACAAAGTGGAACTAAGAACATTTCTCTGGGGAGCGCAGAAAATGCTGACAGTATAAATAAGCGAGTGAAGTGCAACAAAAGCCGCGAGCAAAACACCACCAGCTTCCGTGACAGAATGCTGGAGAACATCGATTTTTCTGCCTAAGCTCATCAGGAGATAACCTGGCGCACCTTGCAACCTTCAACGGTTTTCTTGTCACCGTTTCGTGCGGGGACAGAGATGACTTAGGAGACAAGGCGCATTTCGAATAAATTTAAATAATCCGTCGCCTGAAAAATGCATAGTAATGAGCCAGCCATTGTGGTGCAAGAAGTTTTAGGTGGAACAATGAGGATGGTTGAAAAGCGATTTCTCATATTTACTGAGGTGTTCATCTGGTGTGCAAACTAAAAGATAATTGGCCATTGAACTTTTACCCGCAATCAGCCTTATTCAAGTTCAAGTCCGCCTAGCTGACATCAAATTTTCCAAGATGGCAGCTTCCTTTCGCAGCAAAAGTTGAGCTACATACCTTTAGCCACAAAATGTGAGAGAAAAAACTAGAAAATCTATCTTGATTTCTCAATCGCTTTAACATCTGTTACTTTTGGAAAAAGTTTGACTTTAATGGAATAAAATGTTTTCAACTATTTGTATAATCTTTTTATATTCAAGTTCACGAAACTTGTTTACCCTGAAAACAGCTTAAAATTGTGTGCAAGCCGTCTATTTGACGATGATTTCGGTTGTATTCCATGAATTAAGTGTACGGTAGCTCAATTTAGTCAGTCTTAATCCCAAGCAAGCAAACGTTTACCTTACTAAAACATTATAAACAATAAAAAGGAGCTATTGCACCGTGGAATATCCATTATTTGCGAAATTACGTTGCAATTTCCTTAGCTATCCGAGTGAAAATTGTCCTTCGCAAACTGCATTCTCGACGAATTGCTCATTAGTGGCACCCCTCAATTATCACCGAGCGAAAGTCTAGCATATGAATTTGTAAATGCAAATAGAAAGCACGAGTTCACTCAATTTGGGAATGTTAGTTTGGGGCTTTAATCAAGAAAAAGGCCTCAGGATTCGTCGAGATAGCAACAAACATGAAAGAAGGCAAAACATTTAATGGGGCAGCTTAAACCTTTCATTTCTTTGAAAACGAAACAATATTTCCCCAAGGAAATTACTAACTATAACAAAAATGTCTGGATGGCATAGTTCCGCAATTGCGATCAACTTGCAGTGTACAGACAGGAAACAAATTTACAATTCATATTATTAGCATGAGTAGGAATAGTAATGAAAACGAAATATTAAAGATATTCCATGGGGTCGGTAAGCTTGATTTTCATCTGCAATCTTAAAATCCAGAATAAGCAATCCTATTCTTTTTAATAATATACAATGTACTGTTTATCTAAAGGGTTACCCAGAAGTCATGTCTATGGGGGGATTGTGTCTTTTGCATTAGGGCAATATGTAATTCCTGAATATGTATTTATTGCTTCCCGTATTATTTCGGTCCAAATCGAATTAAAGGGTAACATTTTAGGGGATGGTACATCCCTTCCGTTTTGGCAGTTGCTGCTCCCATTTCACATGTTTAACCCGCATACATATTTAACCTCAAATAATTATCAATGATATTCTTAGACAGCAAAACAAAAACAAAATTAATGTAAGCCGTAGGGGCCATACAAATAGAACGTCCACGAAATTTCTTCAAAAATTGACCCCCTGTCCATGTGGTGTCCCATTTTAGCCCACACTTCCCCCTCACTTCCTTAATAGACGTCCTTAATACTTTTTTAAAGTACGGTGACCAGAAAATTTATTGAAACATACAATACAAAGGCCCATCCTATAAATTTCCAGATTTTTCTGATTAATGAAAATTTCCTGACTTCGAAGGGAAATTCCAGCATAACATTAGTGTTTACCACATAGTTAGGCATAATTCCCCACTTTTCCGAGGTTTTAAAAATTCATTAGTGGACGTCCATTATGACGTCTCCCCTCCTCTAAACTATTCACCTGTCAGCAGAACCACACTATCCCCTCTTAAGGACGTCCTTTTAGAATGGCCCCTTACTGTATTTGCATTGCATAAATCCTTCAGAATGAATGTAGAGCCGTGTGTTAAACCCCCTAGATTTATTTGCAAGTAGCTTTATGTCCGAAAGTGTTATAAATTTTGTTTAAATGAAAATATCAGGGAAGAAGGAATGAGGGAATACCAGTTTGAATATAAATCACCGGTATGACTTCTATGTTGTTGTATGCACTGAATCCCGTCTTTTGGCTACAGTCGAAAGGGGAAGGGGAGGAGGAGGAGACCCTAAATTACTCCTTCCCAAGCCTACTAGTTTAGTAGCTTCCGAATATTTTCCCTGGGATTACTTAAGAAGTCCGAAATGGCAATTAAGCAAGACTCTGCAAGTTAAAGGTAAACAATTCTCGCATCCATTATTCCGTCTTTCGGAAGAACGAAAAATCGATGGCAAACCAAGTCGCGAGTCGTAAGACTAGATTGCAGAGCAAATAGATAGAAAGAACAAAAAAAAAAAAAAAAAAAAAGAGCTGACATGTGAAAAGGCAAGCAGTGCATGCAGCGGAGTTAGCAGTGATTGCCCGCTTTCTGGGGAGGCGCGGTTGACCCCTTGGGGTGATGGCGACTAGCTGTTCGCTCCATTTCCTCCGATGGTGGTCCACCCAGGACTGAATCTTCAATTTTCGAAGCTTTTTTTTTGTTCGAGTGTTCGCAAATCAAGAGCTCGCAAACAATGACGCGTGACCAACGTCTATCTCTTTTAGCAAAGGTTTGCAAAAGTGTCTTCTCTCCGCTAAAGGTGAAATGTCGCCAGTGCGGATAGGACAGACACTATTTGCTTAACCAGGTTAGTGGCCTTTCGATGTGCCTCCTCGTAAACAGTCGGCTCATTTACCAGCGCCACTAGTGTAACCAACAATAATAAAAATAATAGAAAAAAGGAGCGTTGACCGAACGAGGACTGCAAAATAACAACCATTCGTTGCAGTAAACTGCCTTTCGTATGGATCGTAAGTAACATAACAGTGTCTCTTCAAGCCACGATGCATTCTTATGCTGTGCTGGATTTTTAAGCGAATCGTTAAGTTTACATCCGTATTAGGATTAAAGTTGACATGGCAGACTGGGTTTATTAGTCCAGAACGTAGAAATCCAAGATTTCACAAAATCCCAATTATAAATAGTATACATTGTCCACGTTTTACTCAATCTACATGTAGTAAGAAACATCTCTAGGAATCACCATTTCACAAAAACTGTAGGTACAGCGAAACAACGCCTTAGATTCGTTCAATGCGTATTTGGAACCTTCAAAGGATGGCATGGTCCAGCATATGACAATCAGATTTGTTAAGCTGGATCACAACCCTATCACTTTCAATGGGTGAAATTTTAAAACACAATTCCAGCCAAACCAAAAGAGA
>JAQGAE010003809.1:0-13881 GCA_034696685.1 Julus scandinavius
TTGGGTTCCACTTTTTTATGACTCACAGTGTAAACTTATTTTCAAATTTAATTTTTCTCCAAGGAAAACTCGATGTATTACCATGACAGCTTTATCTTAAGTTGTCTTAAGTTTATGCATTGTGTTCAATGTATAAAAAAAAAACAAGAAAAAATGAATAATTAATATTGCTCGTCATTTCACCTAAATATTTCATTTTTATTTTTCCTCCTTTAAATGTCACGCTTATTATTGAGTTTCTGGCGAAAATAAATCCCGTAGCTTAGGCATATTATTTGAATGCAAATTCAGAGTCCCTATTATATTCATTAGATACTTAAAGGTGTCTTGTATATACGTATAGGATTTATCCTCTAGTGTTTTCTTCAACAGTCCTAGCGTCTCTTCTCATTGTCGTCTTTAGAGTAATGCTCTTCGAGACGAGATATACTTTTCGTGTAAATCTTGCCTTCATTTGCATTGCAAAGTTAATCAGGATTAAGTCTCTGGTGAATTAAACTTTTCCGTCATAAAACGACGGAGAGGTGTAAAATGAAGCGCCGTAAAACGCAACCGGAAACGGAATTTCGTTTTGTCACTTCTCGAGTGCCTAGCTGTTTATTTAAAATACTGTGCCATCATCTATGCTTAATTTAATTAATTCTTTTGTTCTTTACATCTGGGTACAGGGTGAGCCAAGTTTCTATCCTTTTAAATTTCGAACATTCCAACTAAAGACGTCCTCAAGAAGGGGTAAGGAGAGGGGGGGGGGGAGGAAGAAGTATGCTGGCATGTGGACATGGGGAGGGAGGGGAAATGCCATTATGGACGTCCACTGATGATGATATTTTGAGGGTTTTGGATTTTCTGTTTAATTGAGTTTTAAAGGTCAGTGAAAGTTGAAATGGACACCGGAAGAAATGTGTCCCGTCCCCAGCCCCAAATGTACTTGAATTTTTAAAACCTCGGGAAAGTCAGGAATTATGCCTAAATTTCTTGCTGGAATTTCTATTCGAGGTCAGGAAATTTCCGTTAATCAGAAAAAATCAGGAAAAATGTTGTGATAGCGAGACGGGTGCTTGGAAATTTATACGGTTGGCATTTGTATGTTCCAATACATTTTCTGGACACCCTACTTTTCAAATGAGACTATGAGGGGGATTTATCATCAATATCTCCTTCCTCCCCAATATAGAAGGCCTTGGTAAGGTGTAACTAATTTTTCCATCCAAGCATGTGTTGAATTGTGAAGAAAAGTAATTTTCAATCCGATCAAGTCTCAGTTTCTCAAATATCTCTTAATTAAACTTCATTTCATTAAAAAAGCAACAAGAAAGAGAAATTAAAGTATGATTTCTGATAATATACTGTAGCTAACATAATACAAAATGGCTGCATGTCTAGCAGGCGACAAAAAGTGGTTCACGGTCACGAAATCATAAATACAGGATAGCATTTTCGCAGATTCAACTCCAAACATCGAAGAACATTTCTGTCATTTTCATTTTTATCTTAACTTTTTTTACGAAGCTCTATAAAATATCAAGATACCTCGGATATATACGTGAATTTTTATTCTTTTTTTTTTTTGAGAAAATTTATTTTCAGCAAATGTTATATATACGTTGGTTGTCAGGAAAGACGCTGAGCGTTTGCAAATCCAACCCTCGACGGTGTATTTTATCAAAATTGTGAAAACAGGAAGAGAAAGTGACGGCAAAAATGATTATTTTCACCGCTTTCTCTTTTATTTCTGGAGGGAAAAAATTATAAGAGATGGAGGGAGAGAGTTGATATCCACATAATAATGTCGCTAGAAATAAGATAAGCTTGCCTATGCACTATTTCATAGGATATATAAATGTAGGGAGAGACATCTTATATATACTACAGTAATAAGAAAATACACACTCCTCTTGTTGCTGTGCATCTATTTATGACCAATTTGAAACGTAGCAGCCTCTAGACGGACATTTATACCGAGAAATTTCACTCAAATACGATTGGTGCCTTTCAAATAAATTAATGAGTTGACCTCTATAGAATAAGAAATAATGTAAAGAAATACAACAGGTTTACGTGCTCCTTATTTATGGGTCCATGTGACAAAATGCGAAGAAATACATATTTAGGTGCGTGCTTGTAGTTAGAAATGCAACACCCGGGTGGAAAAATTACAGCATATAGGACCATACAAGCCACAATTCCCCAGATTTGACCCCTTTAGACTTTCTATGGGGTCAAGTTAAAACTTTGGTGTATGAGACCTCAGTGGACACATCGGAAGACTAAAGCACCGTCTCCACTGCAGTAAACATTCAACATAAAACATACAAACACTCGAGACAAACAGAATCAGTCAACAAACGTGTCCAGTTTATGGCGCTTCTACCAATGGCGCAGTCTATTGACGTCGCCATTTGATCACATGGCTGAGCATGCGCAGTAAAGTGGCAACATTTTTTCCCGTTGATCAGGACCGCCTCTCGAGCGATCAGAAAAATGTTGGCGAAGCCATGGTATGGCAACAAAAATCGTCATAAGTTTGCTCAACACACCATATGTGGACATGTACTCGGATGTATGGTCAATTATGGACATACATAGCCATGCATTCTCCAAATAAGCAGAGTGAATTTAAAAGGCACCACATGACTCAGGGTGTTATAAGGTTAAGGAAAACAAAAATTAAAAGATAAGAAACAGGAAGTAATTTAAGGGGATTGGTTTGAATGAAGGGAGAGCTCGGCAGTTAGGATATTAGCTATTCTGTATAGCAGCCAGATGGTCGGGGGACTGGAGGAGGATAGTAGAAAATGGAATATTATGTTACTGCAAGAGATTTTAGATAATTCCTTCAATCGACACCACACCTAGAGAATTCAAGTGTCGAATTCTCTTTACATGTATTCGCATAAGTTCCGCTTTTTTGAACTTGAACGAAAAGTACATATATGATGACGTGTAAAGTTCTCCAGGACTCTTTCCACCATAAACTCTTAGTAATTGAGGCAAAATCCTCGTCAGTAGGGAAAGTCCCTCTCCAATGCATGCACCACCGGCAACGTCGCTCCGTGGCATGGATGTTGTCGTAATTGTGTCGTTAATGGCTCCACGGCGCTCCTGCAAGTGCCTGTTTTACAAGTCGACAAAAAGAGAAAGACGACGTGTTCCGTTAGTGCTTCCATCTGTCACACCATCCTGTTTATCATCCGTTTGTATATCCGCAACTTTGCTTCTTCGCATGCGGAAAATGCGAGCGGATTTGCGACGAGGAAAAGCCTCCTGCAGGTTGAGCAAGCATGCCCCGAAATTGCATTAACTCGGTGCACTTAACTGACTATTTGTTCAAAATAAAAAAAAATATACACATGCACGTACATATCCACATTTGCACGGATCAGTCTTTTCTGGGATGCTTCCGCGATGGAGGATTTGCTTTTTTCAGAGATGAGAAAGGCCACCGATGATCTTCGGAATTTCAGATTACGGTATAATGCACCTGTGGAATCACTCGTGAGCATGTCCTAATAACTAACGATATCAATAACACATTTTGCTGCTACTGTAAACAGTTATTCATCTTATGACTTGATGGGTGTCATCATAAAGTAGAGATGCCATTGAACTTCATCTCCAAAGACAAAGTACAGTTGTGAAGACATAACTATGCGCTTGATGACCAATATTTCCAACCGGTGTATTAACAAATCCGGGTGGAAAAAATAATATTCGATTATATGTCTCATATATGCAGTGCTTGTCCATATAGTATGTTATTCTCCATAACATAGAGGGTTAACATAGAGAGGTTAACATATCAGGGAGCATCGTGGTGCATCGTGAAGCATCGTGAAGCATCGTGGAGCATCGTGGTGCATCGTGGTGCATCGTGGAGCATCGTGAAGCATCGTGAGGCATCGTGAGGCATCGTGAGGCATCGTGGTGCATTGTGGTGCATCGTGGTGCATCGTGAAGCATCGTGGAGCATCGTGAAGCATCGTGGAGCATCGTGGAGCATCGTGGAGCATCGTGAAGCATCGTGGAGCATCGTGGAGCATCGTGAAGCATCGTGAAGCATCGTGAAGCATCGTGGAGCATCGTGGAGCATCGTGCAGCATCGTGGAGCATCGTGGAGCATCGTGGAGCAACGTGAAGCATCGTGAAGCATCTTGAAGCATCTTGAAGCATATTGAAGCATCGTGGAGCATCGTGGAGCATCAAGGAGTAGCATGGGGCATCGTGGGGTAACGTGAGGCATCGTGGAGTTTCAAGGAGTATCAAAGAGTATCGTGGGTCATCTTGGAGTATGATATTGTAATACATTTGCTGTTACAGCAAATTGTTATTCATCTTTGACTTAATGGGTGTCATCATCAAGCTGAGATTCCATTGAACTTCATCTCCAACAAACAGTTGTTAAGTTGGGATTATTCCTGCTGACCTTAAGTTTTCAACCATTTTATGTTGACAAAAGTGTCGTTATAAAGTCGTAACCTTAGTGGATATTGGCAAAAAGATAGTCTAGAATAGTTCAAAGGTTCAACCTCTGAAAAGAAGAAATAGGCAATTGCTTCTCCCAATTTCACATTGGCATCGAGAGTTTTCGCACTTTCATGACCTACGGGAGTTTCGGCATGGTCTAAAAGTGTATCCTATTCTCTATCTTTACTTGGTAGTGGGGTTAAAAAGGTGACGTTTAATTTTTCATGCGTCAAAACATGGCAGGGCTATGTGTTTGTGTCTTTGCTTTGAATTTCTGCCCAATTCAAATGGATTTTGTCTGAGTGCTTCGGTCCCAAAAGACTACAATATGCCTTGCAGGTTTATGCCTCTTGCACTTTCACGAAAGCATCAAAGAGTCGAAAAATGGGGAAAACAATGCACTATTTATGACTACAGTGCATATTTTATGACGTTTTCCGATGCAAAAGGGTGCATCATCGTTACCTATCTGAAACACAGATGGGTAAACTAAACAAATAATGCATTATACTGAAAGTTTGTGCTATCCATCAGAATCATCGACAAATATATATAGTTTACTTTGCGTGTCTTGAATCTTTTAGTGAAACTACATGCTTCCTAACCTGTAGAAAATGTCCAATTCGAGGACCCATGTGATCACTATTTTTAATTACGACACCTTTTTGGTATACTTTAATTTATTGTAAGTATACTTGCGTGTAATCTGCCATACTCGTAATCAGTACTCCTACTCATGAGTACAATTTGACCAAGACTGTATGAACCTATATAATTTTTCCACTTTGGATACCCATTTATGAAATATTAAAATTATTTATAATGTTTAAAATAATTTGTGTCTTTTATAGCTTAGCAGTAAGATGGGCTCAGCGGGGTAGCATCATAAAATACCTGGCTCTGGCATGCTTAAAATCGCTTTCGAAAGCCATAAGGATTTGTGGGTTGTCCCATGGCGCCATCATTCCTTCATGGTAATCTCCACCCTCTCACCCCTCACCCTCTTATAACGATTAATAGCCATTGTCGTCCAGTTCGTCACTCGTAAGAGTCTCTCAAGTGCAATAACACTGTCTACATTGACTAGAGACAGAATTTATAAGAGGAAAAGTCCAGTCAGGATTATCTCCCACAGGCCCCAGAGCCCGAGAGTCTTAAGCTAGAGCTACTTATCATGACCATCCCATGATTCCTCGCTGCAGGGACCAAAGGCGCTCCTACCAGCGGAGATTATCACCCGGGAGAAATCTATAGAGCGTAAAGGGAGGACATTGACTATTTGTTGAAAAACTCTTGGACTTTTATGGCTACCTAGGGTCAAAGTCTAAAGCTTGACCAAAGATATACCTTTGGATGCAACCAATGGCTTAAAGGGGCATCAGAATGTTACTTTACATAGCAAAAACCAACCAGAGATTGACAAAAAAATCATTGGTTAACTTTCCTTAAAGATATGGTATTATAAAAAGATTTCAACTTCATTTGCTAACATGATTTTTGCATTTATGTAATATAACAGAAGTTTATGTATTTACGTGCCGTAAGCAAAACGCATTTACTGTATATTTAAGAATTCAAACATGTATGAATTTTTTACCAGGTGATTCCTAACTTCAGTTCAGTCTTAAATACGAAAAAATTTCAAAATCTGACAATACACAAAAAAGATACAACAAAAACAAGTTTTGAGCAGCCCCTAACTAAACGCTTCCCATCAAAACCGTTAATGTTAATAATAATTAAAAAAGCTAATTTCTAATGAAATATTCAAGATGATTTTAAACAGTCTCGTACATAAAAGATGTAGATCTTTGTTAAGTTCAAACCTTTACAAGACTCATTTAACTTACAGATAAATTTAAATTTCTAACACAAGGAGTTTTGGGACATTTATAGAGCATGCAGAATATGTAGGTCACTCATGTATTATTTATGAAAATATTTCACGAAGCTGTGCGTGGTGGCGCCACAAAACTGTAAGCGAAAAAAAAAATCTCAAAGCTATATAAAAAGCAAAATCGTTGGCATTTCTAGGTATCGGAAGCCTCCGCTTCAATCACAACATGAAAAATAACCGTATTCAGAAAACTTCCCCTTCTTCCGTCTGAAATATTTTTTGAACATTAGACCGTACATCTTGACACATCCATTGCTATCATATTTTCTGTCTGATTGCGAGCATTTCAGACAGTCTACACACAGAGGCAAGGATTCAATTCCGACATCCTTTATGTCGAGCTGCAGAAGCGCCGTTGCAACTCAACGACAGATAATATCGTAGAATGTATACATGTGTGTGTGTTATCTGTCTAAGAAAAAAAAAACGTCTTTTAACAAAATTGCAAAGGAAGAAACGGAGGTGGAGGCGGAACCAACCATCATTTCCTCAAGAAACACTTTCTTAGTTTCTGGTCTTCTTGTCCATCCGTAATCAACCCCTGGTGGAAAATTGTCGATGCATGGACTTACAATATTTATCAAAGTATTAATATGGCACATACTGTGTATATTTGTCTACACAGGACCTCGGTTTAAACTCTCATCCAAAAGAACCAACACATAGGGAATTTCTCTCCCATCCGCAAAAATTCTCACCGACCTCGGCGCGAACCCCGTAACTCACTCGACCGCTGGAGTCTGCTGTTTTCATAAAGGTGGATATGTACCAAAGGAAACACGAAACAAACACAAATTTTTCAAACGTGTTTGTTGAGAAGTGTTTTGAACCAAAATTTCCGACAAACATGTTTGCAAAAACGTGTTATAGCGCTCCTACCAAGGACTTATACGATGATGTAGCCCATTTCACCAATTGCTTTCTAAAGTAAAATGTCTGCAAAAGCATGTACAGTGGAACCCCGATTCTACGTTTCTCATAGGACCAGCGGTAAAAAACGTACGAAACGGGAAAACGTTAAATCGGGGTTACAAATAATATAGGCAATTTCCACGGACCAGCATAAAATTAAAATGACGTAGGAAGCGGGATAACGTATGAAACTGACAACGAAAAATCGGGGTTCCACTGTAGTTGCCAATTACCAATTTTACAGACCATGTTTTGCTATAGAAACCATGTGGTGCAATGCATTACGTCATCCTATACAAGTCTTGGTAAGAGTGGCTTGACAAGCAAACATCAGGAAACCAGTTTTTTCTTTGATCTGGACCACCTCTTGAGCGATCCCCAGGAAACAGTAGGAAACATTGAAATGCTAAGTTTACCAGGTTTGTTGGTTGGTTAAGGCTTAGAGGTCCAAAGACAACTAAGGTCATAGAGAGCCTAAACAATGTCGGGGATATATCCCCATATCCAGAATAATCACAAGTCCAAGGAAAGAAAAGGTAGAGGAGAGGAAGAACCATGATCGTGGCCGATTTTTGGAGGAACTACCCCGGCATTTGCCTGGAAACGACTAGTGGACAACCGCGTAAACCATAGTCAGGGAATCGAACCTAGGTCTCCCGATTGCCGGGCGGATAGCGTCACCACTAAACTACCTAGCTCGGTAACCAAGTTTGTGTTCAAAAAGTTTCATGACACCTTTGAATGCAAACCTTGTAAGGAAACTTGTTCAAAACATGTTTTGAAAACAGTGCTTTTTGTTTAATGTTTCCTCTGGCTAATACCAGCCTTAATATTGGCATAAATGAGAATACATTTTCATAACATCGGCATATGCGGGTATATATTTTCATATAAATTGTATGTTCAATTTCTGATATCTCGATGTCATTTCCAAAGTATACATATGGAAGAAAGGAGGAAAACATTTTACCGTTCTGTACGCAACTGCCGGTTGAGCCGGATAATAGGGATTCTACCGTATTTGGAAGATAGCCATACACCCGGTGTGCTATGAAAATTGTTTCCCCATACTATACACCGTTATAAATCTGCGCCTAATTTCCGGTGCAAAATTTCCCAAAGGAGTGTAGTATTCCGATTTCCAGATCTATCTCAATGATCATCGTGGCCAACAAGCTCGGATATCAGGGCTATTGGAGAAGGGCCGAATAAAAGGACTTTTTGCCAAAATGCCAAAAAAAGGGAGGAAGAAAAGACTGGGAAAAAATCGATGCTGACCGTGGTATCTGGGAGTCTCTCTCTCCAAATAGGTTTTCATAGTAAGTGCCACGGCCATCACAATGCGCCTCCATCAAGCCCTATCAGAGAGGTCTGTTGGCGATCCGACGGTCTCTCACTCATTATTTATGGCACATTTGCACTCTATACCATGAGCAGGGTGAAGTGGATCGGATGAATGGACGGCGGAAGAATGGCACAGGCCCCTGAAGATAGTGGGGGGGAAAACAAGCCGATTGTTGTATGGTAATCAGGAGGGCGAACAGGAGAAACAATCTCTCCAGACTGCCGTATAATTCGAGTGGACAATGTGGGCTGCAGTTTCTGATGAATTTACGCTCAGCTGCCTGCTTTTGGGCGCCATTTGTATTGGACAAACCCTCATTTTATCTCGGACACTTCAGCAGTTCAGCACACAAATAAAATGATGAGGGTCCATTAAGAACCCCACAGGACATCCAACGCAAAAATGGAGATTTTCGATAATAGCTCCGAAACTACTTGAGACAAAACTGACAAATGAATGCAGTTGACCACTCAACAGCCAATTTGACAATGGCATATTTTAGATAACATTTTTACAAGTTATCACACGTACAACACGATACTTGAGATAATTTAAGACAATACCTTTCTTTTTTCCGCTTAGCTACATAAAGGTAAGTGTAATTGGGTTTTCGGATTTCATGAATTACCCCTTAAAATTTCAACAACCCCACCCACGATGGTGGACGTCCTCAAGAGGGGGTGGGGAGGGAGGACAGGGGGTAGGGAGGATAGGGGAGATAAGAATCTTATTAAATGTTACTTGTAGAATTTACATAAAGTAAGGCTAAATTGTCTGCAATAATGGGGCCTTCACAAAAACGTTGATGTTACATAAATGTTTCTCTATAGTCTGGATTAACTGTATGCTAACCAGAAATAATATTAAAAAAAAACTTTTTTATAGCAAAACCTTGCAGGCACAAACGCACTTCATCACAAAGGCGCTTCATCTAACAGACGTTAGCTGATATCAGAGTGACAGATAATTTAGGAAGCCCTGAGAGGTGACAATTCTGGAATCTCATTAGTACCACACAAAAAAAACGAGATTTGCACCTTCAATGCACTAGCCTGTAGCAATACACCGTATGTTTTCTCAACTAATAAAAAATAACACACAAAAAACGAGAAAAAAACGAAGAATCAAGTATAATTTAAGAAATTTCGATATTTGTGCAAATAAGATGATTACTAAAAATGTCAATCCCAAAATCGCGAAATCAATAAACCCTCAACGAGTGACAAATGTAAATTTCAAACATGATGGCAGTCAAGAGAAAATAATAATAAAACTGGGATAATAAAGATTATTTGTGATCTGAAAAGCTGAAAATTTATTGGCACATTTTTGAGTTTATGTTAAATGTTTGAAGGAAATTTGATATCATATTTATCCGCTATTTGTATTATAAATTTCAATGTTTAGTATTATATGCTGACTTACAAATAACTGAAATTTCCAAATGGTCAGGGTCTCATTATTACAAAAGTAATTTTAAGACTGAAGGTGAGAGGGTAGCAAAAGTTGTCCAAAAAAAATTCTTAAAATAAACAGAAACTTTTCCTCATTGTTGAACAACAACAACAACAATGGGTAACCCCCAGGGTGAGGTCGGTTCTAATTCATTACCACATGTGACAGTGAAAAGAGGCCTGAAAAAGAGGAAAATTTATAACCTAACCTAATACAACTACTTTACTATACATAAAAGATAAATAACGGCGCTTCGGCATATGGATAGAAGACCGGCATGAAAAATGCGAAACATCAACACTGTTTTTTGTAGGATCTAACGTTTTGCATCTTAATTTAAAATATGGTTTCGCGTCAATTTTACTTGAAATGTCTTGACTCTCAAGGGGAGTCAATAGGAGAGAAGAAATTTGCGCTTTTATGAAAACATCCCCCTGGTGGTAATCAAATGTCAGTCTTCATAAACGAACAGTTGCATCGAAATCAGTTTTTATTTTCATTTATTAGGGCGAAAATCCGAGAGAGAGCTGCTAGCAGTCAAATCAACTTAAGATACTCACTTAAAAAAGATCTCAACAACTTATCGGTATGAGTAACACGTTCGCCGCAAAAATTTATGCAAAAAATATACCAAGAATGAATGATATGCACTACAGAGTGGACTAAAAATAGGAACTGCTACTTTATGACACACAAAAAAATGTCTAAAGGCATATTTTTCGCAGGTCTCCATGCATATGTATTTAGACAGGTTTTACTGTAGCAGTATTTTTGAACCTCAATATTGTCTAAATGTATCCTGTGTAAATGACAAACCTCTCTAAAATCATAAAATGTTCCGGTCCCGACTCCGTGTATATAAATGAACTTGTCTAAAAGCATAACCTGTCTAAAGGCATATTTTTCACCAGTCCTGGTCAAGCGTATGCATTTAGACAGGTTCTATTATAGCAGTATCTTTAAACCTCAATATTTTAACTGTTTATGTAAAAGATTAGAAATATTCATCAAATAGCATATATGTTATTCAAAATGTGATTTTTCTGTATTTTCAGAAAAAACAATTTTTTAAAATTTTTATTTTCAAACAATGTCTAGTATTTATTTCTGACTGTCGTATTATATTAAGTTATTAATTTTCGATTTCAATTTATTTTTGAATCAGCTTAGTATTTCTTAAAATAACATTTTTTTACTCTTGTTTACATGATGTAAAGTTAGTTTTCTAATATTGCAAAAGGTTTTCATGGTGTGTACAAGACAGACACGACAGTCGTATAAAAACAAGAGTCTGAACTCCGAGTTTTCCATCATTTCCAGTTTTCATGAAAATACGATCGAAATTTGTGCGAAAAAGCGTATGTGCCTCGAATGCCAAAAGGTTATTGGGTATACATTTCAAACATTTTTCAACTGAACCTTTGCTCTTAGTTTCCTTCCTTTTCAACATTTGCTCGAATGGATTCCATGTTTACGTTTAAAAAAAACTTTAAAAAATGAAGAAAACCTTCGCAAGATATTTTCTCATTTATTGGTATAAAGAAACACAGATAACGTTCATATGTCATAGACCATGCCAAAAGACAACCGGTTGAATAGCCATTTCAAAATGTTTTTCTCGTCTGTTTCAAGTTTCGTCTATCTCAAACTGCTTATAACCTTTTTTTCCTACATCTGTCTGGGGCATTCAATATAAAATCAGCAAAAATGAATAAACAAAAAAATAAAATCAGAAAGTATCTAAAAAAGACCATTTTTTGCCCTTTTAGAAACTCCGTAGTGCATCATATCTTCAATTCAACTCAGTACCCTACAGTCAGAAAATAAATGCCATATGGTAGGTGGGTTGTACCTAATTTCAGGAAAATGCTCCTACGTCAGTAGCGACATCATTGTTAGATTGAATTTTTACTAAATTTGGACTTTCGCCAGGAAGGCTAGTCCATCGTCTAATCGCATGCGAAAAGAAGGACCAATAGTAAGCCTCCGTCTTGGCAGGAAGCACCCGTCAAAGGATTTGAGTGATCATGTCTACTCCTAGAGTGGTTGTTAGGCGTTAATATATTTGAATTACGAGAAAGATTAAAACGTTTGAATAACCCCATAGATAACTTTTCGCGTCTGGACCTCAACGTGCCCCAATTTATAGAGCGGAGCATTTCTGTCACACTCGCGGAATGTTGGTAACTGCCCTTAACAAATCTGGTTGCCCTATGCTGGACCATCTCTATATCCTGAATATAAACCATCCTGTGAGGGTTCCAAATAGGAGCACAATATTCAAACATAGAGCGAACCAGAGTTGCGTAGCAAGTTTCCGCTACATTTTCCGCACATTCTCGAAATACGCGTTGAATGAATCTAAAGCATTGGTTTGCCGCACCAACAATTTTTGTGGAATGGTGATTCCAAGAGATTCCCCCAGATGCTTGAGGGCATCAATGACAGCGAGTTGAACACAGTACTCAGGTTGGCAAGTTTTCCGTTTACGAGAGAAACATATATGATTGTCATCCCACACAAATAAAACATTGTTCTTGAACGTCTATTTTTTGAACAAAGTTTTGCAAACGTTAATAAGCTAAAACTGCAAAAAAAATCTTATATTATTTCTGTGATAACAGCAAGTAAAGATTGCATAAAAAGCTAAAACAAAATCTTCACGAAGCGCCCTCTTATGTGTATTTCTAGTCTATGGCGCTCCAGAAACATTCGAGTAGAGGTTTCCACACAGATATAGACTGCTTTTATAGCAGCTATTAATTTATTCACGTATTATCAGAGAATTCCTATCGCTGCCTATTTATAGTGGGAACAGTTCATATATGTAATCCACTAAAAACGTAATAAAAACACTACGATATTGTCAATTACTCGAAAACACGGTGCGTGTTATGGCAAAGGAGGGCTAAGGGGGTGCCAAAAGAGGGGGAAGAAATGGAGCTAGAAACCCAAATCGTTAGGCAAAACCATTCTTGCATGAATTCAAGCTGATTAATTAATCTTATCTCCTTCGCAGAACGATGTTTGCTGGCTTTTACGCGCTATACCGTGCCGAAATTTGAGCAAAATGGCGGATAGGGGTTCAACTAAAAGTACATAAATGTCATTCGAGGCCAAAAACGTGGTTAATGTACTTATAATTATTAAATCAATTCCGATGAAAGTGTACGAAACTGCTACTAGATGCCAGGATGCCTCGTCCCAAAAGAGTTTCCCTCATATCAGACAACTAAACGATAATATGTGAATTACACGTTACGTATTATGAACCCATAAATCAATTCGGTCGAAATTTCATATTCTCAACGCTGAGCATGTTTCATACATATTAAAATTGTGTTAATAGCTACATTATGAATAGGGAATTTATATGACGTTACATTTGAATTCCACACACCCCCTCATATTCCAGTATACAAGTTGTAACATGACTATAAATGCTAAATCATGTAGCTGTTTAAATGTTACGTTTATATATTCATCGTGTTTTAGTTGATTGTTTTCAAAAGTAAGGGATTTGGGAAAATTAATAAAACTACAAGTTTTTACAAGAAATTGGATGAATTTTGCAAGAGATAATTTCGTTTAAATAAATTCAATTATGTCAGAAAGATGCCAAGCACAAGGTTCACTTTTTTAGAAAATTTACTAATAAAATAAGTTCTCATTATATGGAGAATATTATATATACACAATCCTGACATAATATAGCTTAAAATGCCCTTTATAATGTGAAACCTGTACTGGATAGGGGCTATTCAAAAAGGACGTCTTCAAGAAGTTGTTAGGGGGTCTGCTGACATGT
>JAQGAE010003810.1:0-13879 GCA_034696685.1 Julus scandinavius
CTACAACACGCTTCTGGCAGCCATTACAGATTATAAAAATCTGACGATACATTAGCAGAAGCGCCGTAATATAGAATCAGTACTATCAAATATTTCAAGAATGTTGGAGTACAGGGTGTCCACATAATTTTCATTCTTTTGGATGTTCCAACTTTCCAATCTTTTGCATCTAAATTCTCTGATTTAATTTCGAAATATATGTTTGAAAGGTTCTATTTTTCAAGGCCAAGAGTCGAAATAAAGGGGGTTGGGATCAGTGTGCCTATGATTTTGACGGGGTCCATTCACCTGTGCAGAGGGGTCCTCCACACAGGCAAGAGGAGAAGGAGGCCCTCTTTGGGCCCTATACATGACAAGGAGACCCAAAACCAAACTAAAATATAAAATAAATGGTACTTTCCGGTTATGAGGACCTCATAAAATTCATTTTAACCTAACCTAACCTAACCAAACGTAAGAAAGTTAGGTTAGGTAAGGTTAGGTTAAGTTAGGTTAAAATGAATTTTATGAGGTCCACATAACCGAAAAGTGAGGTCGAGATAACCGGTCGTGAGAAAGAATCTCACGCACTAGCTCTCGCAACAGGACCGAGGGGAACGCCAGGTGAAAATGGCCCGCTAGTTGGCCGCTGATGCATATGTGGCGCCCCATAAAAGTAATGCCCTGAGAGAACCGGACGATTGTTACCCGCACAAATCGATGGGCGCCGAGTCGCCGTGGCCCCTTAAGTTTATAGCTAACACCCATAACATTTTTAAATGTTCTGAACTGTTTCATTTATGTCTACCGTATTTTATGGACTATAAGACGCACTTTTTTCTTCACAAAATTGCCTCCAAAATTCAAATGCGTCTTATACTACTTGTTTTTCTAAAAAAATTGCTTAAAACTTAAGGTGCGTCTTATAGTCCGTAAAATATGGTACATGTTCTCTATATTCCTACTTTTTATGAAACAAATCAAAACAATGACAGGTCAATCAAAATAATGCTATGAAAAAATTAAATTTAGTAGTTTAATCACAAAAATGCTTTATTGCAGCTTTGTCCAAAAAAAAACTACTAAAATTGCAACAATGAATGTTTTACTCAATTATTATGCAAAACGAAAAAAAGTCATCTAAACGATACCAAGTAATAAATTAACAGAATTAATGCTAGCTCAACAACATTAAAGAATAAAAAGGAACTAAAAACGCTTTGTGAAAAGCAAATTACGTCTATGATGTGAGCTATCAGTCGTGATCGAGATTCCTGCATTCGCTGTAGATCCAATATTCCAAAAGCCAGCTAACTACGCAGCGCCGCTCAGTACAATTCCGTACCAACAGCTTCGGTGCCAAAATAGCGATCTCCAAAATTTCCTTAAATATACAATCACAAACGAGCTTAGCAATAAGTGAATGGATCACATCACATAATTTTTTCCAAATGCAATGTATGAATACCTAGTCCAGGAATGATATAAAACTTGTCATTGATCTCGGGATCAACCGTTGTTGTCACTAATTTCACTTTTGGAAATGCGTATGCGATGGAATGAACCCCTACACGATCGGAATATATATACGGATATTATCACATGTGGGTCATTCTAAAAACAAACAAGACTAATTGCTTTAAACGGTATTATACCCGATTCCGCCACAAGTAAGGAACAAAGCTGAATGTTTTCCTCAGGAACATCATGATCTAAAAGAATTCGAATTGCCATCATGGCAGCTGCTCCGGTGGCAACTGTTGCATCCATTAGAATAACATTATAATCTTTTATGTCTTTCGGCAAACGTAAGTAATACAACTATTAGAGAAAGTGAAAAACTATAAATTGTCAATATGCAAACTTCAAAATGCAATATATACATTTACTTATACTCACTTCAGGTTCACCCGTGTCTAAATTAGTCTGAATGAGAATTTTTCCTAATCGTGTGTCTTTCACGACATCACAAAGGGCTTGCTCCATTGTTTCACCCGCTCTTAAAATTGAAACTCCACAAATCTGTTAATAAAGATTTTCAAATGAAAATTAAAGGTTTTTGTATAGATAAAAGGTTGCGAGATGTAATAAAATGTGATCAAGGTCGCATCAAAAAGTATTTACCTTTTGGGTCGCAATTCGCTTGCCACAATAAGGGATAACTTGTGGTGTGTCAACCACTACGTTCTATCCAAAATACGAAAAAAAATATAATTACATTAAATAACATTAATTTGGTTGTGTCAAGTATCGAGCATAGGCAATTACGGTTAAATTTCGAATTTTTGTATTACAAATTCTAAATATAACCACCTACTTTAAATGGTAAAAGCGACAGAGTGAATTCGATCAGTAAACGCATAAGCCGTTTCGAATAAAAAATGAATTCGTCCCTGGAAGTGTGTACATTTCTAAAACAGATAAGAATTTGACAAATAAAATGTACCGCGAGTTGTTAACTAAGATCAAGACAGTTTTCATAGATTGAACTTTTACCGTATAAAAGTGTGAAGCCCTTGGATTTGTGGGGTTGTTGGCAAAATGTGCAGAGAATGAGGAAGAGGCTGACCAACGTGCGACTGGGCGAGTTGACCACTGTGTGCGATTAAAAAACAGACCCAGACACAAATCAAATTAACGAAACAATACATTTCTCTGGTTTATAAAAATTAAACTTAAACATATCCAAAGACATACCGCAATTTGAAACCTCGCTATTAGAAAAAAGCAACATATTACTCAAATGGTCCTTATGACCAAAAATGGTTTATATTATAATTTAAAGTATGAAATTTACCTGCTGCAGCTGATTGTGGACATGCTGCACAATTAAATGTATGGCAACTCTGTTCTCCCCACCTTAAATAACAAAAACGTGTGTTGTACGTATACAAGCAAACTGCGTAAATAACACGGAATTTAAGACCAATGACATACCTCGAGGAACAATGAGATCTGCATGTACCATCGAAGGTGCGATGTAGTAATCAAACGCAGGCTTGACCGACTTTTCATACTGGTCAAGCACAGATTCAATATCTCTGCCTCTTTCCATAATATCTCTCTGGAGTCGACGTACTAGCCGAATGTCAGAGTCAGTGTCCACAAATACTTTCATGTCCATCATCTTGCATAAAAAACAATTGCAACACTTATGAGTTACATAAGAAACAACTTAAAATTCAATATTAGTTAACTGGTAAAATTACCGCTTACATTCAACAACTCTTTATGATAGAAAGCCAAAATTCCTTCAAAAAGTATAACATTGGCCCCGTACATTATTTTCTAGGAAAAAATATTCAACATAGATATTTCATTTAATAGAAAGATAAATTCAAAGTCTGCTAAAACAAAACTCAAAAGTACACACTTTTTTACTTTCCCGGTTATGAGTTTTGAAGCTATAAATGGGTACTTCGACTCGTCGGCCCTCTTTCAACTTGCGTAGTGTCGTGATCAGCAAATCGAAGTCGAAGGCATCTGGATGATCAAAGTTATACTCGTTAGAGCCAGCAAGTTCGTGTTGCTTGGCATTTAGAACCTAAATGCAGAATTTATAGTTCAATGCACTGCTATCTCCAACTGAAATTTGCATTTATATTTCCAGTAAATACCTTATAAAAGGAGTCCATACTAAGCAACGTGACCCATGGAACGTCTAATTCTTCAATAATTTTAGTAGCTACCGTGGTTTTTCCGGAAGCGCTACCACCACAAATACCTAGGCAATTAAAACGAGATTATGCTTAAAAGAAACTTCTTGGTTCACAAATGATGGTGCCTTTAGACAGAAATTGTAATAGGCTAACTACTACAATTGAAAAATAATATTGTAATAGATGTCAAAAGAACCTCAAAAAATGTAACCAAAGTCACAAATGTATAGCGAAACAGTCAAATTTAATAACCAATCAAAAGATTTTATAACATTTCAGTAGAAGGTTTACCACTTTTTCCTAGAAAACAAACATACCAATAACGAATGGTTCCTTAAGCTGCCCTTGGGTGTTATACCAAGGTGGCCTGCCAGCTGTGTAAATTGTTCTCTGTTGTGTACGAATAACTGGTTCTCTTGGTGCATTGCTACACGTGCTTTGCAAATGTTGCCGACGTGCTCTCGGTGGAGGTGTTTTGCAGCTGTGTACTGTGGAAACTCTTGGGGATAGTGATGGTGAATGGGGTTCTGACCCAGGTTCCATATCCTGTTCTAAATCCTCGTCGCCACTTTCATCGTCATCCAGATTAATTCCAGCGCAGTCCACTTCCGATGGCAAATCTTCATTGGCATTCTGCTCACCACTAATACGAACAAACATAGTTATTAATAACGAACTTTACAACAAAAACGTGATCCAGTTGTCATGTTAACAAAAAAGTTATGTATCTTTCGTTATTTACAAGTGTGCAACTTCATTTGCCCATAAGGAATTCATTTCTAATTTTGTTAAATGAATTATTATGGATTTTAACGTCCATATTTCACAAGAACAGCACTAAGTGGCAATAAATTCCATAGGCGCCGAATATGCGAGTTCGGTAGCTACACTTCGGACCCCCAATATTTGTGCACGTAATTCATGGAAATTGGTAGGAATCATGTTTTGTATGTCAGGCAGGCTAGGGCAGTGAATAGGACCATTTAGCCTGGGTCAAGAGGGACCTACTACTAGATAGCAAATTCAATGGGTGTCCTATTTGACAGTGGTCTTCCAAATGGATAAGTATAACTCTACATAAGATGGCATTTCAATGTTAATTCATTAAGCCCATTGTTAACGTCTTGAGCACTCCCAAAGGCTTAACTAATTATCAAAAAGCATTGAACTAATTTCTAAAAGGACAGATGTCAAATTCAGTTGTGACCAATGAGTCAAAATTTGTAAATGGATGAGGCAAATGCAAAGACCTCTTTCAGTATCTATCACAAAACAGCGAAGCAGTTGATTAGGTGGCAAAATTTTGAATGACAGTTAATAAAAATTGAAAACTTAAAAAATTAAAAATGCTGAAATAGCGAGCTTGCGGTCTACACAATACAATGCTCCTTCCTCTCTTCACTTCTATAATTAATAACCAAAATAATACAAAAACAAAAACTAAAATTCCAACTGCTAGGTGGGCTGAGTCTCACACTGCACGTGCCATACATTTTCATGTTGTGATAGACATTGGAAGATAACTTGGTTTATTGCAAAAAAAACCAGATAAAGATCAGTTCATGCATACCTGCATAACTTATAGGTTTAAATAATACAAAACTGAATAATTTTATGAAAAATCGCAGTATTTCTACTGTAAAAGTGAAATTTTTCTGAAGTGAGAGTGAAAATGTCCACAGTATAATTGCAATTTTCTAGCAATAACGTCAACTTCTTCCTATATGTCCTAGTACCAGAAGAATGATGCAAATGCAAATAATCGACATACAAGAGATGCAATATTTGTGTAATAGCCAGCACATCCATTAAGCTTGACACTGTACTAGGTGGTTTAGTTGTGACAATTTGTGCATTACATTTGGAAGGAATGGTTATGGTTTTGAATCTTACAGGCCAGCCATTAAGACTGATCTGTTTATGGCCTTTGATACTGTCAATAAACGCATTATAGATTAGTCTTGCATACAAAAATTTCCAAGGGCACTCAAAAAATGTGTATATTCACACAATTTTATTTCGTGATTTAATACTACCTTCACCTAGCAACAAACTTCTCCACCCACGTTAATTGCCATACATTACATCATATGATCATAATAGACCAAGTCCTAAAAGTGCTCAAGGTTTGCAATTATACGTGTAAAGAAATTCAAAAAACAAACATATGCTTATGTTTCCGATGAACTGCATTGTCAACATATACACACACGATAGAATCGGTATAATCTATTTAACTGCCAATACTTCAAAATTTAAAAACGCATTTTATTGAGACAAAGAAGTTAAATTTCATGAAGCTCCACGAGTCCATATTGTGCATTAATGCTGATCACTCGTGTGTACGCAACGTAGTACCTACGAATTTGAATTTTGTATTTCTGATTTTAAGTACCAACCAGAGCACATTTATAAACATTAAAAGAAAACGAATTAATTGAAGACAATCAACAGCTAGAGAATTAAAAGTTAAATTCACCGAAAAATGGCATGTTCAAGCAGACAGTACATTCAACCTCGTGCACGTTGCGCACATCGAAAAACGTAATTTAGCGTATAAATTGCAATAAAGGGCACTTACTCGTCCCCTTCCGAACTGGCAGAACTTGGATGTTCGTACATTTTCAATATTGCTCAGAAATTGGCCCTAAACAGCTGACGATCATACATCCAAAAGCAACCATTTCGCGGACATATCGATGAAAACGCTAACCTGAAAAAGGGTAGTATAGAGGCCAAAGAGGGGAATGACTCTTTGATATTCAACGCTATTGGTTGCCTACTTCCGATGGGTGGAGAAATTCTTGTTTAGGTACCACCTCTAATTCTTCGAATCCACATCATTTCCAGCAACGCGGATCCTTTTGACGTGTAATTCTAACCAAATATGGTAGTGTGGGCTGGGCTTTATTTCCTGGTGAAACCCCGCCAGCCTGCGCCCGTTGGTCCATTCCCAGTATCGGGTGGGCCCAAGCGGCACGTTTCTATAGAAACATGGGGATTTCCGTCGAATCAGCCCGCCCATTTCTGTGAATCGGGTGCCGGCACGAGACCTACTCTACGATTGCAAGAATTGGTCAATCATTCTAACAAGTTTGAACAAGCAAGCAAGAAGTGTGTGATTTTCATTGAGCTTTACTCACCTGTGTTTTCATTCAGGATTTAATCATGACATTAGACGACTTCAAGACAGAAAATATGATGTAAGTACACGATGCTTTTTAGTTATTTCGGTTTTTCCTCCAGCTTTTATGGGTGTTTTTGACCTAGTTTTAAACTTTCGTTTCAATGAATTGAGTTCTAATACCTGCTGCTGCAATAATCAGCTACAATGCATGTAATATATATTAAGTGCAGGAACTGCAAATTTGTGGACCCCCAAAAACAATTTATTTATGGGCCCTTGACATGTTTAGAAACCTGGCATTTAGGGGCCCTTGACATGTTTGTAAATCTGTCGTTTATGGGCCCTTTAATTTCAATGAATCGAGTTCTAATACCTGTTGCAGCTGCAATACCTGTTGCAGCTGCAATGCATGTAAAATGCAGTGCATTAACTGCAATTTTTGGGCCCCCAAACATGTTTAGAAATCTGGCGTTTATGGGCCCTTAACATGTTTGGAAATCTGGAGTTTATGGGCCCTTCACATGTGATTAGCTTCTATTGCACGTTGCTGAACTAATTACACACTATGTCAAAAAGCAGAAATATGGGCCTTGCTTTTGCTACCCGATATAGTTACGGCGCTTCATTGTAAATTAAGTCATAATTATCACACACGCTAGGATTTTTGCATATTGTTATCTTGTGATAGCATGCACAATGCCATATATATTTTTTGGCCAGCATCATTGAAAACAACGTTTCGCAAACGTAGCACTGGCAACCTGCCGCCAGCTAGGGTGATATTTAGGGAACGTCCCCTGTTTTAGTTTGATTGCGTCATGTTGCTCATATGATACGGCATTGTATAAAGGTCGCCCCTGGCAATTTCGGGGAAGTGCACTTGGCATATTTACGTATTTGAAACGTTTCAATTGCCCGAAAACGTAATATCGTTCGCCAAAACAGAATCTTTATTTTGGGCCCTACATTAAAAATATAACCGAATTTCATCAACATTTCTAATAAGATCATGAAACTCCAGCGCGTGACATCTTCGTGATGAGTCATGACTCAGGCGCTTAGGAATTTCCCATAGAAATTTCCATTGCCTTGTTAAAATAACGGGGATTTTCCACACTGTCCTCATCTTTGTTTTCATCCTCACTAAATACATATTAACAAGCTGTTTGTTTTTCTGTTTACCTAAACAACTTGTATTAAATTTGCAATAAACATTGACAATTATTATTTTCTTTAGAAAAAACATGTTTTTGTAAACAATAAGTTACTCGAAAGATGAAAACAAAACTGGATATTTTCATGGGTCATTTTTTGCATAACATGTTATCAAAAACAAAGTTGACGACCTTGTTATTCACCTCATGACAGTAGCCAAAAATCTTTGTTACTCATGTTGACAACTTTCTTGTGATCTTGAAAAACATTTTTAAAAAAACCAACTGGTGGTAGATGAACTCCAATTACATTGAACCTTTCGAAATACATTCGTAAAACAATAACAACTATCAAATCTCAATGTGATTTTATAATTTTTTGTTTGTTTTTTAGGCATAACAGTCTTGGAAAACTATTGGTCAACGTGCTGAAACAGGCACAAGCCGAGCAAAAGCTCGTATCTGGAATGTACGAAGCAGCAAAAAGTTTGGGAAGGTATGTAGCAAGTCTGAACTGATTAATGCAAGTTTTTTTTCTCACCCTATGTTTAGAATGAATTTTTGACCATAATGTTTTTTTTTTAAATAGAAATCCCCAGGATGTGGCATTTTGCATTCTGCCCCAGAATCATCTAAATGATGTGGAACGGCATATCAATCACATGTTAATGGAGGCATTTTGCCTCGAGAACGATATCTGCCTGTTAAAAGTAAGAAATTTGTTACTCGAAAAAGCAAACTTTGCACTTCTCGAGAGGTTATTGAATGACTGACTAACTCGTAAAAATTTGTTTCACGATCAATAGGTTGACTGCGAAGAAAAACTTGCGGAATTACTTTTTGGCAAAAATTCAAATGGTGCCGGTACTCTCAGCGGACATTACCAAACGGACTTCAGTTGCATCTTAGTCAAGGTAAATTTATTCTCCTAATTAGCATTTTGTATTTTTATTCCTTTTCAAGGTGCATGAAAAAAATATGCAAGCATCCCTCCCACGACCAAATTCCAAAATATTTTTCCAAAGAGTCTTAAAAATGGTTTAGAGAATTTTAAAAAATAAGTTTTTTTATAAATATTTTTTTTCAGTTTGACATAAAACCAAATCTTTTTATTGGTCCTATGTGCAATTTAAAAATTTTAAGAATATTCAAACTATATCGTCATGCATTTTTTAAATACTTGGTTTTATCCGAACGAAAATATCCTGTCTATCGCATAGCTCGTGATAACTTATCTATTCTCGTGAGTCTAGTTGCACTAACATGCCAATTTTTGTCAATTAACAGGCGTTGAGCCCCGAGGAGAAAAACTACGAAGCTGATAATTTGATGTGTTTGCTGGATTTGGAGGGAATTGGATCCCAGTCAATAATCGAGCTACCTTTGTCCTGATTGACTTCGGTGGACCTCTTCTACAGAGACAGGAATGTTCAAGATTCTGGCATGCAGATTCATTTCTCGCCAGCAGCATGGCAAAGGGTGCATGATCGTACTCTGACACCAGTCTTCTTCTATGACAGAATAAGGGAATCTAGCCACGGAAGACGAATGTTGTTAGCCATTGCATAAAGGACCTCCCGGGTTCCAATCGAGCTGTTGCAGCACTAACATCGTGAATGTTTATTTACATGGCTTTAATCGTGTATTCCATCTTTAGCCATAGTAACGTGTTATGATTATATGCGTTGTGCATGAAACCCACAAATGCAAAAAAAAAGTCAATACTGGACTTGTATTGTTTTCGTTTTTGAAATAAAATTGTTAACCTGAAATTTCTGCGTACATATTACTTTGTCTTGTGAAGCCTGACTTGTGATGTGGTTCAAATTAGCTGGGACCTTAACAGATGCATTTGCTTAAACTAAAATTATGTGGTTATTATCTAGAGTTGAATGTTAAACTTGTTAAATCTGGAAACCTAAAATAATTTACGGAAGCAAGATTTTAAATTCCACCCTCTTGACTGCACCAAATGTGGCAACGTGTAATCAATAACCCATAATGGTTAGCAGAAACATGACACAACATGATTCTAATCTGCCGGTATACAGATAAACTCGAAACTTCTCCGTATAAAAAACTGTGACCTTGTGATTAAACGATGACGGTTGTAAGCAGTTCCCAAAAATTGCCCGCCGCCGTGATAGTGGCAATACGAGACTCATTAATCTAGCATAATTTTGGCTCTGCTTGGAGATGTACGAGCTTTTATTCAGCATTGCATTTCCAACATGGCTACAAGCTTTTACTCAAGAATTGGCTATTTTGTTGGCATGAGAAATCCTTTCAATCAGAGGGCCTCGGATTAGGGTAAATATTGCTAAAAGATTAATATGCCAATGGTAACGGCTTGTATGCCACTAAAGTGTGCTGAACCGGAATAAGACACACTAATTATGCTTGCGGTCGAGTGGGTTACGCGCTTGTCTCTCGATCCTAAGGTGCAGGGTTCGCTCCTCGGTCGAGGTTTGTGGGGATTTTTACGAATGGGCGAAATTCCCTAAACTCTTTCGGATGAGAGTTTAAACCGAGGTCCTGTGTAGATTGTTGCACGTTAATCACCTCTCGAGAGGAGGTGGAAGTTTCCCCTCGTAGGAAAAATTTCCAGGTAGGTGATGTACAGTAATCACAACTAATTCCAGTTATAGCTTAATGCAGAATGGTGCAACTAACTATGAATCTTAATAAGTATTGAATTGACGGATCTGGCTTGACCATAAATTTTAGCAAGATTTGTCACTATATTTCACTTTGGTTTTCATTAGTCTTGCAAAACATTAAACTAATCCCAATTTAAATTTACTAAACATATTTTATTTTCTATTTATATTTATTCCAGATATCTTCCTTAATCATAAACAAACAAATGTTCATCGTAATTAAGAGGGAATCACCAAATACTAATTATGCAAATTAAAAGCAATCTCTCAACTTTTGTAAATACTTATCAATAGTAACAATGTGGCACAGCAGTTTTTACACTAAGTGATAGCAAGAAATAGTATACAACGTTATCTGTATTTTCGTTAATCGCAAGTATGGGTTTCAGTTGTGACCAGGGCAAGGATAGACTGGCGCTGCACCACCCATTTCAGGTGTCGCAACAGCTGGTCTCTGTCACCCGGTTCACAATATCTTAAACCCTGGCAAAAGGTATCTTTGCAGTAAATTATATAAAGGCTGGATGCACAGGGAAACAAATTGCAACTATGAAAATGTTTAGCCCTCATCCCTATTCTAAGCTTAAAAGGCTGACAATTTAGTCAATATGTAAGGCACCACATTTGGTTTAATATAAAATAAAGTAGGTGAAATATTTCCCTTCATATCAAAGTTATTTTCTCTCTCTCTCTAATTTAATACTCAAAGCAGATATAAATATCGAACTTTGAAGATGGAAGATTATACGGAAGTGGAAACATGGGACCGAATTAGTTGCTATGATGAAATGTGATGCACACCTGAATTTGATGTCCCTCCTTGACTGCATCATCAGGCAATACGAAGACTGGTTGTGGTTGGAACGGAATCATCGTGGAATAACATCATAAAAAAGAAATCCGAAGATTGGCAGGTTAAACTAGATGGTATACTTCAGAGAATTGTGCAGGAGCTCTTTTCTCTGAATGGGTTGGCTTTTTGGCTGTGAAAGCCCAGCAGTAAACAATCCTCTTGCTCGTGTTCATGAATAAATTTCTGCAATAGATAGAACAGATATTGTAATCAACGAATATCAGATGGAATACTTGCAAGATTCAAATTTTACTTCTTAACAACTTCAGCAGTAATATATTGAATTTGGGATATTACAAACCAATTTAATAAATGGACCGAATTCCACGTAGCACTTTGCAATCTGTCATTTCTCTATGACGCCTTTAAATTTTACATGAATCTACTCATTTATGCAACTTTTAGTACCCATTTGTGCGATGTTTACCTTAAGATCCTCTACTGCCTGTGATATATAAATTCGCTTCATGGCCGCCTCTCGTCTTAACTGTTCTACGGCAGTTCTTTGTTGCTGTAAGGTCGACATCTGCAAAAAAAACAATAGTAAATTATAGTTATCGATTCGAATTTTATCAAATAAAATGAATTATCATACAACGATATATTACAGCCTGATTCATCAGGTGCCATACTCATAAAGCGTTCTGTCCCTGGGTTAAGGTGTATTTAACCAGCAAAGACATCCCACTTTATCCCTAGAAGCTTTTGGCTAATAATTTAAAAAATTGGGTTGCCCTATTGCTGAATTCCACAATTATATAACTATAGTTAACAACCATTTGAAGGCATAGAATGTATCATGCAAAGTCATGTAGCCTAATAGCAAAAAATCAAGGACTAACAAACTTGAAAATGACAGATGGAATTGTTTGCATATTGTAACTATATCATTAATAACTATAGCCAATTTTTTAAAAGAAATTTGCAAGTCTTGCTACCTATTAATGTTTGACCACACAAGCACTTGAAGAATAGAAACAATCAGATTAAAGTGAAATGAAATGCCCCGAAATTCACCAAATTCAGTGCTTCAGAATTTGAGAAGCTAAATTTCATGTCTGCGATGCACCTACATATTGTTGGTAGTAACTGAAAATGACAGGAAATAAGAAAACCTCGACACAAGTGCATAAAACGAAATCGTTAAAGGTATTATTAGTAGATAATGCAGTTAGAACTATCTTAATATCTGGCTGGTGAGATATCTGACTCGTAAATAATAACACCTAGATTCGAAAAAATGTCTTGTAGGATTTGCATGGCAATTGACACCGAACGTGCATATGTTGTCATCGCATAACTTTACTTCAAAGTTCATACATTATTTTTTTCGAGTCAAAACGGGCATTATCAGTCAGACTGTCACTCAAGTTTTAAGCCCATAGTTTAAGAATATTAGGAAGTATTCATTAAGTTAATAGCGATTACATCCTTCAATAGTTTGGTCCATAACACAGCCATAACGATCGTTTGGGTCCCGCCCTACCAAAGTTCATATGAAACGATTTTAAACCATACATACGTTATGGCGCAAATGTAATAGACCACACAAAGGAACACTATCATACACATTCAAAATCTTACCTTTCTTCAAACAAAGTATAATCCAGAACACCAAAAACTTCAGATGTTCGCAGCAAACGATCAATCAATAAAACAGAACAAGAGATATGTAATTTCAAAATGGCTACTCTTAACTTCCGCTCGTGACGTGTTTACATGCGTCATAATCAACGCCTTGAATTGTGACGTCATCATATGACGCGCTGGGGTCAATGTTCAGCTGGTATTCAACAATTACCCGCCAAATTTTCACCTTTAATAATTAAAAGACACTGCTGAAAATACCTTGAAAATATCAACATAAGTACAAGAACATATAACAGCGAAAATAAACTTTTCAATTTCGGCTTGGCATATTGGTCAATCGTGGCGGTGTGCCCCTCTACGGTTATCCACAATACCTGGGTGGTAACTTCGGCTCAGGGTGGCACAAACCGGACGATGGCCAAAAAAAATGAATATTTCAACGTTAGATCCATTTTTCCATAAATATATTTAGAATAAGGCGTTTTTAAAACATTCCCTGACTATCTGTAAAGATTTTCCATATATTTTTCAATAAAATATATTTAGAATAAGGGGTGATCCATAAATTATGTCACACTTTTTTGCCTCTTTTTAAACACCCCCCCACCCCTTTGTCACAAATTTTACTACACCCCATCCATAATGATGTCACAACCCGTCGATTACCTCCCCCTTCCCCCATTATTGTTTAATAATTCTATATTCTTTTATAATTTTATCGGGAAGTTTTAAGTCACTGCAGGACCCAAATCTTTTTTCCCGACTGCTATTCAACATTTCAAATTTTAAAAAAATTTACCGCATATTTTTTACCGTTTGAAATAAATTTTGATTGTGTGATGTCACATTACCGAACC
>JAQGAE010003811.1:0-13878 GCA_034696685.1 Julus scandinavius
CTCCACTGTCCCAACTTGCCCAAAGTCACCCCCACTGTCCCAAGTCACCCCCACTGTCCCAACTGTCCCAAGTCACCCCCCACTATTCCAAAGTCGCCCCCACTGTCCCAACTTGCCCAAAGTCACCCCCTTCTACTGTCCCAACTCGCCCAAAGCAGGCCAAAGTATCCACATTTTACGGCATTATTATACTTTTAATTTCAACCAAAATGATTTTGATTTAATCCTACTTTATAAATATGTGCAGTTGTGCCACTATCCCATTGTTATTATTATTGTTGTTGTTATTGTTATTGTTGTTTTTTTGTGATCTTTATGCATTTTATCCGCCATTCATTTATGAGTTTATTAGACTGAATAGCGATAAATATAATTGAGAAGTCATAAATTAGGTTTGATTATTTTATGAATTTTATGCATTTTTCATTTTCATTGTTTGAAGTCGAGGAAGCGATTAATCAACGTGATCACGATCAAAAATTCAATGTTGGAAAAGACGAGGGTCGTTCACAATTAAGCAAAAGATGAAATTTGTATCCATCATTGAAAATTAGATTTGATAATCTAATGTTTTTTTGACTAATTTGTATTTTTAATTTTAATTTTTATAACAATATTGTTAATATTAAATTCTCATAAAAAATAGGCTTAAAAAATGTGAAACAATTTTTTTTAAAATATCCATGGGCGTCACCTCGCACGTATCGGTACCACATCCTTATAATTATATCAAGGATTTGTTATTATTGTTTGTGTTAGATTAATAAAACAAAGGTTTAATTTAATGATTAGATTACAAAAAAAAGCGTAACAATTGTTTTAATATCATATTTACAATTCTTAATCATCGATATCTTGTATCAAATACAAATAAATAAATTTTACGACCCCAAATTATCAAAATTAGTTGTAAATTAAAACATTTGTATATTTGAAAATACATTTATGGCTGTAAATGTCATGATTTGCCCATATATGGTCATGTATCTCAGCCATTTTGGCGGTTAAGAGAGAGACAGCCGGTTAATCCGGATAAGCCGGATAAGAGGGGTTCTACCCCGTGAAAACGTTGAACTTCCGGTTCAGGGACCTGTGAGCACCGGTCTGTCAAGGGCATTTCTCATTCATGAGGAATGCCGGATTTACGCCTACTTTTGGGTGACCACTGTATGAGTCATAGAGAACAAAAAATATACATCGTACAGGGTGTCACCGATTCGATGGGCACCCTGTAAAATTTTATTTTGTATATTATGTATATCAAATTATATATATTATATAAATATGGATCAATATTTTATGTTATTGAATGTATATACAAATTATAAATTAAATGGGAGATGTAAAATTAAAACAGATATTGTACAGGTTGCTTCCTATTCGTTGGCACCCTATAAAATTTGGAATACTGTATTAAGTATATCAAATATATGGTATATACAAATTATATATTAAATCTAGCATGAAAAATTTAAATATATATTTTTCAGGGTGCTTCCTATTAGTGAGCACCCTGTAAAATTTGTTTTTTATATTAGGTATATCAAATTATACATAATATATATTGTGAAGAGTGCTACAGATTTTTGAGCACCCTGTACAATTTTATTTTGTTTATTATGTATATCAAATCATATATATTATATAAATATGGATCAATATTTTATGTTATTGAAAGTACATATATATAAAATATGTTTTATATAAAATAATTTAGTATATACAAATTATAATTTAAATGGGACGTGAAAAATTAAAATATACTTTGTACAGGGTGTTTCCTAATAGTGGGCACCCTGTAAAATCTAATTTAGTATATTATGAATATTAAATTATATATAAAATATATATTTTCATGGTGCTTACTATTAGTGAGCACCCTGTAAAATCTAATTTAGTATATTAAGTATATAAAATTATATATAAAACATACATCGTACAGGGTGTATCCTATTAGTAGGCACCCTGTAAAATCTAGTCTAGTGTATTATGTAGTATATCAAATTATATATAAAATATGCTTATATACAAATTGTAAATTGGGACATGCCAATTAAAATATATATTTTTCACTGTATAATTGTGATAAATAAAATGATATTATTTATAACTCGTGTATATTTTCATCTATTGCAATAAGACAGGTCAAAGTTCATTGACATAGTACACGCCCCACAAAAGTATGAATGAGAAAATTCACGTATTGTTATGCCATAGATGGCGCTGGTTGTTAAATCAAAAACCCACTTTTGTATAATTATAAAAGCACGAAATTTTGATGTCACGCAAACCATTTTTTATTATAAAAAGTGAAAGTAAATGTTTCATGAAAGCCGTAATTTAAACACAAAAAAACTGAATTAAGCTCGTTCTACTTTTATCTTTTGATAATCAAAAAAGATATAAAAAAATTGAAAAACGTTGATTTATTATATTTATTATGCTTTCAAAGAACGTTTTAAAATTATACATTTTTATATTCTCATTTAAACATAATGCCCATGATAAAAGAACAGATGAATTAAGCGAGTGAATGTCAAAAAAATCACAGTGCCATCTATGAAGCGTTCTTTGCAACTTTTAAGAAACAGCAAAAAAAGCAGGAAATAACAAAAAGAAACATGTTTCACATTTTACAAATTTTGAAGTTTTTATTTAAAAAGTTTCCTTGTTCGCATATATTTTAAGATTGGTATGTAAAAGTAAAAAGGGGGCATCGTCCGAAGCCAAATGGTCATCACCCCCCTCACTTTATACATGGACATGTACACCTGCAACATTTATTTTTATAGGGGTAAAAAAAAAGAAAAACAAAACCAGAAATATTCCCACGAAACAAGGACAATTTGAGAAAAAAGGACTACCGAAATAGTTATCAAATACACATTATGAAAACAATGCATTTTCATAACAAACTTATCGATAACAGCTGGACCGTATATTAATATCGAAAAATAGTGATAATGAAATAAAAAATATATATTCATATTTCATAAAAAATATATTTTCCTGACACACATTTGTAATAACAGGTGGTCTACACCGTAACACATTTTGTCAAAATTTAACCGGAAGACATGCTGAAGCGAGCTGATATTTCAGTAATATTTACAAAAATCAGATGCGAATCCTCAATTTTTTACTAATTTAATACTTTTTGCAGAAGATTCCAATGTATATGATGAAGTGGAGGAAGGCAGAGGTTTCTCGCATAAATAGAGGGTCGATCTCATCGTACTGGCTTCATGGTGCGATAAATGGCAGTTAAAGTAAAATAAGGGGGGATGCGTGAAGGTGCGTTTCTCGCCAAAACTCACCAACCCGAGTACTTTCAGGATGGTACTCAACCCGCTGTCATTGATACTGTCAAGTGTCTGAGGGTTTATATTACCCAAAACCTCTCTTGGAATCACAATTTCACAAAAAATGTTTGTGCGGCGAACTAACGTCTTAGATTCATTCAACACATATTTCGAGAATGTGCGGAAAACGTAGCGGAAACTGGCTACGCAACTCCGGTTTGCTCTATGTTAGAATATTGCACTCCTATTTAGAACCCTCGCAGGATGGTTCATATTCAGGATATAGAGATTGTCCAGTGTAGGGCAGCCAGATTTGTTAAGGGCAGTTACCTACATTCCGCGATTGTGACAGAAATGCACTACTCTCTAAATTGGGACACATTGAGGTTCAGACACGAAAAGTTATCTATGGGGTTATTCAAACATTTTAATCTTTCTCATAATTCAAATATATTAAGGCCTAGGCCACAATAGGAGTAGACCACTCAAATCCTTTGACCTTGGCATCGTGCCAAGATGCTTACTATTGGTCCTTCTTTGTGTGTGTGCTTAGAGGATGAATCAGCCTTCTTGGCAAACGTCCAAATTTAGTAGAAATTCAATCTAACAATGATGTCTAAGTTGATACTGATGTAAGGGCATTCTCCTGAAATTGGGTACAACCCCTCCTACCATATGGCTTTTATTTGCTGACTGTAGAGTACTGAGTTGAATTGAAACATTTGGGTGACATGTTCAAAGTGTGTATTTTTCTGTATGTCTTGGCCAACCTGCTTAAGATGACATCACCATGTTCATGCTCATTTTAGTCAGTTTTAAGACATGTTTTTCTTACATTAAGGATGTTGTTAAGTTGCGTGATTTTAATTGAATTTGGATTCAGTCCAGAAAGGATACGAATGGGGTTTAAAATTTTAACATTTTAAGTATAGGTTTAATTAAGTGAAAACAAAAATCGGGCAACCCACGTGTAGTACTCGTGTGCTGCCTGAGCTAAATTCTTGTCGTCTGACACCACCGATATAATTAAGGTAATTTTGGATTTCTAGTACAGCAGGAAACAAACCTCAATTTCTAAACACAAAATAGGTTTTATAAAAAGTAGTATAACGTCATAGATTTACAAAATCAGGGTGTGCAGTGAAGGGTCTGAGTTTAGTAGAAAGTAAATTTAGTAAAATAAATCAAGCGTACTTATAAAAGTTCATCCCTTCAATTATCACAATATTTTTTTTTCAAAAAATCCATGTTTGTCCATATATTCACTTAAAATCCTTTTATTGAACGAATATACCTTTTATGTATTTTATTTTATTTCAAACATCATAAAAATGGGATGTCAGAAATAAAAAACAATAAAAGTTATAAATTTTTTTTTACTGCTGAACAGGTTACATTTTCTCAATTTTTGTTTGTACTTACAAAACATGAGGTCGAGAGTTTTCTGAACTTAAAATTCAAGAAGTTAAAAAACAAGATAACAAAAATCGGTTGTGAAACGAGTAAAATATGAGCAGAAAAATTCAAAAGCTAAATGTAAATATGCATAAATCATGTTCACTTGTGTTTACTGTGACATGTTTTGCACATTAACCGAATAACACACGAACATTAGGGTCGACAGTTTTATGGGTTAGTCATGTGACCTTTGTAACGCTTTTGACCTTCTGATTTGTGCCAACTTATATATATGGAGAAAACCGTAAGTAACCACCTTGAATGAGTGTTGAAGAAGACAATGATAGTAAAAAACCTCGTACTCAGATTCAAAACCACCTCCAAACTAAGACTCAGAATACCCTCCAAAGCAGTACCCAGATCCCCATCCAAATTCAGACTCGAAACCACCTCCAAACTCAAAGACTCAGAAGCCCCTCCAAACTCCAAGATTCCGAACCCCTTCCAAACTCAGATGCAAAACTGCCTCCAAACTCAAAGACTCAGAAGCCCCTCCAAACTCAAAAGATTCGGAAGCCCCTCCAAACTCAGACTCGGAAGTCTCTCCAAACTCAAAGACTCGGAAGCCTCTCCAAACTCAAAGATTCCGAACCCCTTCCAAACTCAGATGCAAAACTGCCTCCAAACTCCAAGACTCCTATCCCCCTTCAAACTCAAAGACTTTGATCCTCCTCCAAACTTAAACTCGGCAGTCCCTCAAACTCATACTCGGAAACCTCTCCAAACTCCAAGATTCCGAACCCCCTCCAAACTCCAAGATTCCGAACCCCCTCCAAACTCCAAGATTCCAAACCCCCTCCAAACTCCAAGATTCCGAACCACCTCCAAACTCCAAGACTCTGAACCCCCAACAAAAAGTTGGACTTAAGTTTTAAATAGAGTAAATTCAAATTTGTTGTTTTCAAATAATAAAGATTGTAAAATTAGGTCACGTCTTTGGTTAAATCGTTAACTAGAAGTCAGTGTTTTAAGATCGAGATTAATTAATGTAAAAGTGTGATCAATTAATAAGGCCAGTGTTTTAACTGTGGCACATTTGTAGTTGACTAATTGCACTACAATTGTAATGACTTTTATATGTGATAGTTAAATAACTTGAAACGAAAACTGGAATCTTTAAAAAAGTAGGAGTCAAAAATAAAAATAGGTAATTTTTTTTTGTAGAGTGGAGTAAAAAGAAGGGAGCCTTCTTCCTGATAACACGTACCATCGTCAGGAATGTCGGAATTTTTCACAATAAAATTACAGAAAAACCTTAAGAAGACATCGATAAATTTAGTTGAACATTTTGGTCACGTGACCGTTACGCTAAATGCACATAATATTAATGCAATGTTCGAAGAGGTCACACAGATATAAAAACAGGTGTGACATTCAAATGGAGATAATCTAAAATATTACATATGTTGAATATCAAAAAAGTTATTTGGTTATGAACAAATGTCCCACATATTGCATGATGATACACTTAGTTTGGAGGGGGATCTGTGTCCTTGAGTTTAGAGGGGCTCCTGAGGCTTTGAGTTTGGAGGGGGATCTGAGTCTAGGAGTTTGGAGGAGGTTCTGAGTCCTTGAGTTTAGAGGGGCTCCTGAGTCTTTGAGTTTGAGGAGGTTCTGATTCTAAGAGTTTGAAGGGGGTTATAAGTCTTGGAGTTTGGAGGAAATTTGGAGTCTTTGAGTTTGGAGGGGATTTGAGTCTGAGCTTGAGGGGCACCTGAGGCTTTGAGTTTGGAGGGGATCCGAGTCTAGGAGTTTGGAGGAGGTTCTGAGTCCTTGAGTTTAGAGGGGATCCTGAGTCTTTGAGTTTGGAAGGGGGTTATAAATCTTGGAGCTTGGAGGAGGTTCTAAGTCTAGGAGTTTGGAGGAAGTTTTGAGTCCTTGAATTTGGAGAGGGTTTTGAGTCTGAGCTTGAGGTGCACCTGAGTCTTTGAGTTTGGAGGGGGTTTAGGGAGTTTAGAGAAGCTCCTGAGTCTTTGAGTTTGAGGAGGTTCTGAGTCTAAGAGTCTAAGAGTTTGAGGAGGTTCTGAGTCTAAGAGTCTAAGAGTTTGAGGAGGTTCTGAGTCTAAGAGTCAAAGAGTTTGAAGGGGGTTCTAATTTTTTTATAGTTTGGAGGGGGTTTTGAGTAGGAGTTTGAAGGGGGTTATAAATCTTGGAGCTTGGAGAAGGTTCTAATTCTAGGAGTTTGGAGGAAGTTTTGAGTCTTTGAGTTTGGAGGGGGTTTTGAGTCTGAACTTGATGGGCTCCTAAGTCTTTGAGTTTGGAGGGGGTTCTGAGTCCTTGAGTTTAGAGGGACTCCTGAGTCTTTGAGTTTGAGGAGGTTCTGAATCTAAAAGTTTGAAGGGGGTTATAAGTTTTTTATAGTCTGGAGGGGGTTTTGAGTCTGAGTTTGAGGGGCTCCTGAGTCTGAATTTGGAGGGAACTTTTGATTGGCCTTCACACAAAGAATTTCGTTACCAAGATGGCGACCGTGAAGACGTAACATAACAAGTCCGACTTCATTGCTAATTGCAGGGTGGCACACCAGTGCTTATTGGTCCAATTTTGGACCCTCCGTTTGAAAGGAGTAAAAATATTGTATTCAATTCCTTGGGCGCCATCTTGATTTCCAAAACACCTTGTTCCAAGGTTGTCAGTTTGGATTTGTTCAATAATAAGTGCATTTCACTTGAAATCGTGACCAAAACGCCAACAAAAGCAGTTTTTTTTCCTCTGAAAAACACCTAATTATCGTTATCTTCAAAAATTTCGTCTTGCAGACGTTTTGTGTTTTCACCCCCTTAGGCTTAACTATTCCGCACATTGGCCTACATAGTTAGGATGACCCTAAGAAGAGCAAAGAACCCCCACAAAAAAAAGGGGAGGCAACAACAAAAATCCAAAATGAAACGTCGAAATCCCTCGTGATGTCCTCAATTTTTACACAAAACTTTTATAGTTTTCTGTATGTTTTTTTTGTAAAATACTTTCCTGGGGGTATTTTTATGTCAATGCCATTTTATTCCAAGAAGTACATTTTAGTATTTATGGACTTAGTTCTGGTACTCGCCCTCTACTACACTCTACTCTCGTGTGCCATATAAATACTCTTTGAAGCGGGTGGCCCAATTTAGGTATTTTTACAACAAAAAAAATTACGGAAAAAAACCACTTATTTCCAATATTGAAATTTCCACTTTATGCTTCTTAAACTAATTGTTGATATGGTATTTTAAAGAATGTTTTTTAGGACTACCCCCACTGTGAAATCTTAATTATAAAATAAGGGGGATGTTATTTGGATGATTAATTTTACCCAAAAATGGTCAATTTTACTCTTAAAAATGTTAAAGGTAATTTTTGTAAAAAAAATTGTTGAATTTTTAACTTTTCTCTGAAATTTTTAAGTTTTTAAAAAATAAAAGTAGTATATTTGAAAAAATATATACTTTATATCTTTTTCCTGTGTAGAAAATGCATATATGGTTATTAAAAAGTATAATATGGTTCATAAGTGACTATATATGGCCATTCAGTGATTACATAGGGTCCATACATGTTTAAATAGGGTCCATACATGGCTATAAACGGTTAAAAAGCGCCAATACATGGCTATCAGTGATTAAATATGGTCCATACATGGCTATCAGTGGTTAAATTGAGTCTATACATGGCTATCAAGGTTAAATTGGGTCCATACATGGCTTTAAATGGTTAAAAAGTGCCCATACATGGCTATTAATGGTTAAATGGGGCCATTCATGGCTATCAAAGGCTCATACATGGTTAAATTGGGTTAATATATAGCTATCAAGGTTAAATAGGGTCCATACATGGCTATCAATGGTTAAATAGGATCCATACATGGCTATAAATGGTTAAAAAGCGCCAATACATGGCTATCAGTGATTAAATTGGGTCCATACATGGCTATAAATGGTTAAAAAGTTCCCATACATGGCTATTAGTGGTTAAAAAGTGCCCATACTTGGCTATTAGTGGTTAAAAAGGGTCCATATATGGCTATAAATAATAAAAAGCGCCAAGACATGGGTATACGTCATTAAATTGGGTCCATGCATGGCTATCAGTGGTTAAATTGGGTCCATACATGGCTATAAATGGTTAAAAAGTTCCCATACATGGCTATTAGTGGTTAAAAAGTGCCCATACTTGGCTATTAGTGGTTAAAAAGGGTCCATATATGGCTATAAATAATAAAAAGCGCCAAGACATGGGTATACGTCATTAAATTGGGTCCATGCATGGCTATCAGTGGTTAAATTGGGTCCATACATGGCTATAAATGGTTAAAAAGTGACCATGCATGGCTATTAGTGATTAAATTGGGTCCATACATGGCTATCAGTGGTTAAAAAGGGTCCATACATGGCTATAAATGGTTAAAAAGCGCCAATACATGGCTATCAGTGGTTAAATTGGGTCCATACATGGCTATCAGTGGTTAAATTGGGGCCAAACATGGCTATCAATGTTAAATGGGGTCCATATATGGCTATCAAAGTTTAAAAAAGGCCTATACATGGTTAAATTGGGTCCATACATGTCTATCAGTAGCCCATACACGTCCATATGAACGTAATAGCTTTCTGTATTTACCTTCACTATCTAAAAATTGAGTATGATGACCCTTAATTTGTTGATACGGGGTATAATTTCAACTCCATGCCCCTCCCTTGATCGTGTTCAGCTGAGTAAGGGTTTAACGACTTGAGTTATGATTTTTGATATGTCTACGTTTATTTTATAAGTTCGTTGACACGGGAATATGTCCGTTAATGGCAAATATGGGACGTTACGGTAACATATTTCGAAGCGATACATATCTGTATTGTACAGGTCTGGCTAACCATGCATCAAACAGATGAACCAAACGCACCATTTCATGTTCAATAACCTAAATTTATTATATTGTACACTCGACAACAGGTTGTGATATTAAAGCGTTCGAGCATGACTCGAGCACGATCTCAACTTATTCTTATCGTGTGTGAAAGGAAGTGCCATATCAAGATCACTTTGGAAATATTAACAATGTCTAGTGACTCAGTATATTCAACTCAGTACCCTAAAGTCAGCAAATAAATGGCATATGGAAGGAGGGGTAGTACCCAATTTCAGGAGAATGCTCCCCTAAGTCAGTAGCGACTTACACATCACTGTTAGATTGAATTTTTACTAAATCTGGACTTTCACCAGGAGGGCTATTCCATCGTCTAATCGTATTCGAAAAGAAGGACCAATAGTAAGAATCCATCTTGGCAGGAAGTACCCGTCAAAGGATTTCAGTGATTATGTCTACTCCTAGAGTGGTCCATAGGCCTTAATATATTTGAATTAAGATAATAATTAAAATGTTTGAATAACCCCATAGACAACTTTTCGCGTCTGGACCTCAACGTGCCCCAATTTAAAGAGTAAAGCATTTCTGTCACACTCGCGGAATGTCGGTAACTGCCCTTACCAAATCCGGCTGCCATACGCTGGACCATCTCTATATCCTGAATAGGAACCATCCTGTGAGTTCCAAACAGGAGCGCAATATTCCAACATAGGGCGAACCAGAGTTGCGTAGACAGTTTCCGCTACATTTTTCCGCACATTCTCGAAATACGCGTTGAATGAATCTAAGGCGTTGGTTTTGCCGCACCAACAATTTTTGTGAAATGATGATTCCGAGAGAGGTTTTGGGTAATATAAACCCCCAGACACTTGACAGTATCAATGACAGCGAGTTGAACACCATCCGGAAAGTACTAGGGTTGGCGAGTTTTCCGTTTACGAGAGAAACGCACCACTACGCGGCTCCCCTTATTTAACTTTAACTGCCATTCATCGCACCAGGAAGCCAGTAAGATGAGATCGCCCCTCAGTTTAGGTGAGAAGCCCCTGCCTTCCTCCACTTCCTTATATACATTGGAATCATCCGCAAAAAGTTTTGAATTATTAGACAGCAGCTTTGGAAGGTCGTTTATGAATAAGAGAAAAAGTAAGGGCTAGAGGACACTACCCCGGGGCATGCCAGGTGTTAGTCTGCCCAGCTCGACACAGCTCCATTAATTACAACCAGCTGCCTCCTTCCTGAAATGCGGATATTCATGAAATGGTAGCGGGATTGATTCCATAAATGATGTCCATATACATACGGATACGTGTTCGCGCTTGACATTTTACAGTAACTATTTTTGTTCTTTAAACTATAAGCAATATGGGCTAATTTAAATCAGTAATTTATCTGAAAATTAAGTACAATGCCAAATTAAATTGCTTCGTAGAAGTATTGACAAAAAACTGGAAACATACGAGTCGTTATAAATTAAATCTTATTCGGTGATTCGTTATCTAAGTTAAGAGTAATTTTTTTTGATTTATAAACAAGACCGCAAAATTCCAGAATCAAAGTTCACTCTTAGTTTTAATTTAACAATAGATATAAAAATATTGAAATGTAAAAATATGTTCACTTCAGTAATTTCAAACCAAATATTTGCATATAAAAAATGCATTTTAATAAAATTCAAAAAACTTATCTCCAGTCAAATAACTCAACGCTGAAAAGGTAAATGTTCTTAAACAAAAACCTTGTTTTCTGTGATCTGACCACACTTTCTAGTGGGGCACATCCCTTTGAGACCTTCACAAGGTAGATACAGGAATCCAAGATGGCTGACTTTTTTCATTAACTATATTTTGATATTGAATAACTTGTTAAATTTTCTATTAAAATTGATAAAATTGATGACAAATTTCCTGTAAATTTAAACTGGAAATAATCTTTAGTTGATTACTAAGAAATATGTTAATTGATATAATTACACGATTGTCTATCCTGCCATGTTTATAAATTCAGATCACGTTCATTTTTTTATATTAGGCTGTCTATTTTTTTACAAAAATGTTATCTTAAATTTCTTCCTGAAGCGATAACAATAGAGATGAAACTGATCCGAAATATGATAATAATAATAGAGTTACTTTTGTTTGCCATCCCCATATCAAAATTTCGATCATTTGGTAGACAGATTATGAAATCAAAATTTTGGGATTTATAGCCAATTGAGATCCCACGGAACAAGAAGGTTATTGGCAGTATCGAGGGGTTGAACTGCTTCATTCCAGCATTCCAGGATGGACAAATTAGATAGGGCCACAAAAAAAGGGGGAACCTTTTTCATCAATTCACAACTTTTTTGTTTTTTATTTAAAGTAAATCTAATTTTGCACACATAAATATAGGCAACAAGATTACAGTTTGCTCGAGTTCATCCCGAGTGAGGAGAATCCAGCGTCTTAACTCTCTGACATCACGAATCTTTGTTTGATACACTTTTTGCACTAAATTCCCCCAGATATACGGTATTTTCTGACTTGTTCGTGTTCCCGCAAGATGGTGCACCGGCACACACTGCTTGAGACAACTTGGCAATTGAGAAACTTCGAAATTTATACCACCTGCCCTTTGGCCACCTACCGTATTTTACGGACTATAAGACGCACCTAAATTTTTAAGCAATTTTTTTTAAAAAAACAAGTAGTATACGAGTAGTACAAGTGTCTTATTGTCCCTAAAATACGGTAATATCCCTGATTCAACCCCATCGATCATTCCATCTAGGGGAATTTGGTGAAAGAAGTGTGCTGAACAAAGATCTTAAAAAGACAATGACCAGGAAGTAACTGGACCCTCATGTTACTTGATCAAACAGTAATCCACTCATCAATTGCCAGATGGCCCCAATCACCTCCAGGCATTTGTTGCAGTGGAAGGAGGACACTTTGAGCACAAATTGAAATAGCTGTTTTGTTTGTACGTTTGTTGCCTATATTTGTGCAAAATTGAATTTTGAGTAAAAAATTAAAAAAGTTATGAATTTATGAAAAAGTTTCCTCTTTTGTGGCCACAAAAATTACAGATATGGAGCTATATGGACACATTGCCAGTCATCTAACCACATATATGGACATGTAAATTTCAAATATGGCATTTCCCATATATGATTATTCCACCAAAACTTTCCTTTTCATTGTTCAATCTTCTGTTTTCGAACAATTAACCGGTTAAACAGTAGCTTTTAGACCAAAAAATTCATATATAAGACATGTAAAAGGCCGTGACCTTCCAAGTGCACGGATATGGTTTATAAAAGAGGGAGTAAAAAAAATTCTCACATGACTTACTATAACTGTATAATTTTGTAAAAAAAAACAGGTTCGTGACTGTGCTAATTTTCAAATTTTATACAAAAAAACAGGTCTTTTTCTGTTAAAAATACTGGGAAAACAGTTAGATATTGTCACACAATTAAAGTAACATTTTGTAACACGATTGGATAACCATGCGTATCTTCGTGACCATAAAACTACATTTTATAATTAGGTGGGTGGGCAAAGGGCCTCACGATCCATCATTAAAAATATATCTTAACGAAAAGTTTTAAAAAAACGTTTTTTTATACAAAATTTGAGTGAAAAAGATTTGAAAATCAGTGAACCAAAAATAATAACCAACCCCGAAATTAATGTTATTATTTGAATGTGGGTCTACCGAAGTATAATTTAAGTTCAACCGAAAATAATTTAAGGGATATAAAAGAAGGGGAAAATGTATACATGTATAATTTGAAAATTTATATACAAAAAACTAAAAAAATTGTGTTAGAAAACTAATTTTTGCTAAAATCTTACTCATAGTCAGCCAATTTAAACTATTTTAAACATTATTGAAAATTTGCGAAATCATTAAATTCATCAGACCGGAAATCGTCCGGGTGGACGAGGCCTCAAGACACCCAGGGAGTGGCTCGCAACAAGTCTATTATCCTGGTCCGCCGTACCCTCCCTACTCTTCCTGTCCTTCTTGCTCAGTACTCTGATACCAACTCAGTAGCCATTCAGCTCCACTTTCGGGGCCGTTCCATTGTACTCCTCGGCTGTTGTATCGAGCCCGACGCCCCATCTGTTCCTCGCTTGGCCTCAAGACACCGGTGGACGAGGCCTCAAGACACCGGTGGACGAGGGCTTAAGACACCGGTGGACGAGGGCTCAAGACACCGGTGGACGAGGGCTCAAGACACCGGTGGACGAGGGCTCAAGACACCGGTGGACGAGGGCTCAAGACACC
>JAQGAE010003812.1:0-13876 GCA_034696685.1 Julus scandinavius
TAAACTTTCCGGTTGGTGGCTGCTCTGGAAGCGATGGAATCCTTGGGCTAAGCTCGTTAAAGTAGGACTTATAATTACTCACTATAGTGTAGTTGTTAAAAGGTTTTAGTATACTAAAACCTTTGCAGTTTTCCAGCCTATTTAGGGTTTAGCATCTCTCAGTTTTGACAGCAACATGGTTTCTCCTTTATGCAATTTTGAAGTGTCGCAAGCTACTATTTCTGGCTCCACTTCATCTTCCACATAAGTTTCTTGCAGCTGATTATCCAGTTGCTGTTCATCCAAGTTGGCTTTGTCCAGCTCGATTCCGATCTGTTCCTGATACTTTTCTCACGTTTTTTTTATCCACTTTGTGCTTGCTTGAACAGCTCCTATAAAGTGCAGCAAACAAAACACATTGCAATACTGTGAACTTACTTTATCATTATTCCATATAAATATTGAAGGCACTGCTTGCTTTTTAAGTAACTTATTCTTCGTGTGTAGAAGTGGACAAAAATCTTCACCTTTGAAGTGTTTGGACAAACCTTTGAGCTGTTACTTATACCATGCTTATACCTTGAAGAATTTTCCTTCATCTCCTCTTATTTTTGCAATCCATTTTGCCTTCATTTCTTTATCACATGAGATACTATGGAATGAAATAGGTCCTTGTGCCTTCGTTCTTTGGTTGGAACACAAAGGTACACAGCAGAAACACCCACCTGGCATTTTCGATGTCACTGGAAAGTTTTACTAACACACCGTTTTACTTTTAACCCTTTTAACCCGTGACTTGTTTCGTACGTCAAAAGCACTACGGTACGGAGACGCGCTCTAGGACTCCGTACGGTAAACGATTTTCTGCGCATGTGCGAAGATATTTCCGCGACCAATTGGAGGCCGGCACATTCTATTAGCTCCGCCCACTTATTTTTTCCACGAATGAAAAACAGTGACGTTAACACTAGAGCTCCGCCCATTTATCCAATCCACGAATCAGAGTAGACGACCGTTGACGTTGAAATTTCAAATTTTAAAAACCAAGATGGATCACAACCGTATTATCTGACTAGGGTGTTAAAGGTCTTCGTGTTCGAGTCGCTTCTTTTAATCGTTTATTTTTTTACAATTTTCAAATTCGTAGAGTTATCCTGATTGTTATCGCGCTCGCTCTTATTTATAATGAGCGGGGTTATTCCAGTCCGAGTGGCATTGAGGAGTCGGCCACTAGTCAAAAAGGAGATCTCGGAAGGATGCCAGGTAAACTAAAATGTGAACAATAGGAGTATAACTGCATGGCAATCCGGAGATTTCATTCTAGTGCTGGTTTTTTTTTAACCGGTGTGTCGAGCCACCAAGAGTCCCCAAGTGGAACTTGGAGAAGGGTGGAAATATTTTAAAATTGTGTCAGACAAGACCCCCGTCCCCCCGAAATCCAATCAAATTTGAATATTTCAACCCGATGCTAAAAACGTTTTTTTTCTAAAGTAAAAACGAGGACCATAATCTTCCCCCCTCGAAATGTGTTCACATATACGGCCTTGGTGCCAGATATAGGTTATAGAACAGTTTTTATGAATTGAATGGCCATACAGTACATGGTTGCTAGCGACCTGGAAAGTCATGGAAATGATTAGTGGTCAGGGAATAGTGCACATTTCGGTGATTTGTCAGGGAAATTGGAAAAGATGCAGTCTGGTATAACTGTACTATCTGTGGCTGCTTGACTCGTGGTAACTAAAATTAAGAAGTTGACAGAGGAAGAAATAAACCATGAATTACAGCAGCTGAAGAAGACAAAACGACAGTTGTAGTTTGTGGAGAGGCCGATTTCCTCAAATTAAAAAAAAATTGTTTGCAGCGTTCTTTTTTCTAAAATGCCTTTAATTATATTAAAGATGTAAACTGGTTAAACCTTATTATAGTAAGCTTTTATGAAAAATGATAATTTTGGTCTGGTAAAATGACTAACTTTGGTCAGGGAAGTAGGAAAAATTAGGGAAAGTCAAAGATTGCTAATTTTGGTAGCAACCCTGTAGTAGAACCTGTCTAAATGCATCTAAAAAGCATAAAAAAAGCATAAAATGTCCCGGTCCTGACTTGGGACCCGTGTAACCTCCCTGCCCAAATAATTTTGTACGGGAATATCAACCTGTGTTGGGCAGTAATAGAGTGCACTAAATTAATTTGAGTAACGAGTAAAAAATTACTGAGTACAGTTTGTTTGATTATGTTTGACTGCTCACTCGTCTAAAACTGAACATCGATGACAGTTATCTGTTTGATAGCTTACTTTTATCGCCCTAATTTTAGCTATGTTTGGAGTTTATCCCAGACGAACCTCAAGTGATCATCGGGGGTGGTGGAAGTGGAGGCAAGGACTTTACTTTCGATTATACATACTCACCTGACTCGACTCAAGAGGAGATATACAATACGAGCGTCAAACAGCTAATTAGCAATATTTTCAAAGGTAAATAATTTGAACGGTAAATGAGTGTGAAGGAAAACAAAGACTTAATATATGTGCTTAATGTAGGATACAACGTAACAGTGTTAGCGTACGGACAAACTGGCTCCGGGAAGACATACACTATGGGCACAGTTTTCTCCCGAGAGATTAGCACAGACCCTTGCCAAATGGGCATTATTCCAAGAGCAGTGGACGATCTTTTTAAGAAATTAAAAGATTGTGAAGGAAAAGAGATTACCGTGAAAGTCTCTTTTCTGGAGGTGCGTTTGTCTTAATTATTGTAATTACTTTCAACTGTATTATTATTGGCATTGCTGAATGTGTTTGCTTTATATTATTTTAAGATCTACAAAGAGGTTATTCTGGATCTGCTTAGTCCAAAACATAACGGAAGCGAAGAAATAGCTCTTAGAGAGGATGCTTCTGGAGGCGTAAAGGTCGGCTTTACTCTTGATTTTTAACCTATTGTATTATACTTTAAAGTACGCAGCATTTTAATTAGAAAATTAAAATCTTGGGTTCTAGCTTCCTGGGTTAAGCGAGATGCCAGTTAACAGCTTAGATGCCACCATGCAATGTTTGGAGCGAGGTTCTTTGATGCGAACTACGGCAGCTACTGCTATGAACGCCCAATCCAGTCGCTCCCACGCTATATTCACGATTACGGTGGACAGCCGGAATCATAAAGATGGGTAAGTGCTCGCGAATCATTTTAATCCTTTGATTTTAAACATTTAAAGGAAGAAAGCTAAACGCCCGCAATTACGTGTATTCCATTTTTTATTTACAGTTCTGATGGATTTCAAGCAAAGCTCCACTTTGTCGACCTCGCTGGCTCCGAGCGAGCTAAGAAGACCAAGGCCGAAGGGGACCGATTTAAAGAAGGTAACTACAGGGCGGCTTATAGTTGTGAATCTATCCTCCGTAATTCTCAGTCCTACATTTTTACAACCTAAAGATTAAAATATTTTTCGTACGCAGGTGTCAACATCAATCTTGGGTTGTTGGCTTTGGGGAACGTCATCAGCGCTCTTTGCGAAGGAAATGCGAGGAATCACGTTCCGTACAGGACGAGCAAACTGACAAGGTTGCTCCAAGGTATGTGCAAGTATAGTGTAAGATGGGAAGTAATGGTTCTTGGGATTGTAATGTCATTTGCTACCTCGGTCGTTTTCTCATGCATCAGTCTGAAAACGAATGTTGGCTCGGTCAAAAATGCAATCGACCAATGCCATTTGCTGTTGGGCATTATCACGAAAAAGGGGTTTGATAGGCAAGCACTCGTTGTCAGACAAAGTGTTTTAAAAACATTGAATACCCCTCGTATGATGGAAGAAACCTTTTACTTACGGTGCTGATCGACACATTATTTCAGATTCGCTCGGCGGAAACAGTCACACGGTTATGATTGCTTGCGTGAGTCCGGCAGACTCGAATATGGAAGAGACTTTAAATACCCTACGCTATGCATATAGAACCAGGAAAATAAAGAATAAACCAATAGTCAATAGGGATCCTCATATGGCCGAAGTGGTTCGCTTAAGGCAACTGGTAGGCCATATCGTAATTGTTCAAACAGTTTTGCATATTTGCTACGATGAGTCGAGACTAAAATTATTACAAATGTTATAGGTCCAGCAACTTCAGAGTCAGGTGAGCGAAAAAGATCATAGAGTGAAAACTGAAAATAGCGATGTTTGCTCGTCCACCTCGCAAAGCCTTAGAGAGCTTATGCAAAAAAACCAAGAGTTGGAAATAGAAAACGACAAATTGAGGCGAGACCTTCAGCAGGCAATTGAACAATCGACGGAGCTATACGAAAAGTATCTTACGGTAATTTGAAAAAATGGTGACCCTTTTGCAATAGCAGAGTTTCGCTGTTTTGTGACACGTATTAATAATTTGCATTATTAGGCTGAAGTTGACAAGGAGCGTCTGAAGCACAAATTAGAGGAGTTGCATCAAACCACGGGGTAAGGAAACATAAGTTGGTTTTGGAAAAGCAAATTCATAATGACTTTGATGTTACATTCGATCGTTTTTCCCCCAAAAAACAGGACTACTATTGAGATGATAAACGAGTCCCTGGAAGCTGACAAAAACCCTCAGTTTCAAGAGCCAATTCACTTACTTCAAGAAATAAGAGACAAGATTTGGGATTTAAAGGTCTGTCGTCGCATTCCCCACTTTATTTCTCGGTGTTTTGTGCTTATATTAATCGGTGGAGTTGCAGGTGGAGCAAACAACAAAAACGGTTTTCGAAAATGTTGCCGATGGTGCCCAATTGGAGGATTGCAACGATGCCACTGCTCCCGAAGGGTCAGAAAACCAGACCATCGGCGATTTCAACAAAGAAATTGCCCAAAGACAGGTTGAAATGCACCGCCAGCTGAACGAGTTAAATAAAGCACTCGCCATGAAGGAAGAATTAGCCGGACGCTTGGTTGGAAACGATGATAAAATCAATTTCATGAAGCAGCACTACGAGGCAAGTTTATTTATGACGTGTGTTGGCCACACGAGTGCTGCGCCAAAGTCACACCTTCTCGGTGGACACCATATTTAAACTTATTTTATTATCTCCTAGAATAATGTGAAGGAGCTAGAAAACGTAGTGACAGCCCTACAAAAAGAAAAGGACGAATTGTGTCAAGCTTTACAAGCTGCGCAAGCCAATGCAGTTAGCAACAAGTTAGTCGATTATAAATAACATTTTAATATAATTTTGACGATGCGTTACAATTGAATTTCTCTAAATGTATAGAATAAGCGAGCAAAGACGCAAAAGGCTACAAGAATTGGAGGAACAAATTACCTTGCAGAAAAAGAAAATCCTGGAATTCAGCAAAATTGCAAAAATGAAGGAGCAAAGCGATGGGCAAGTGAAAAAACTAAATACCGAGATTTTGGTAAGTGTACAACGATCCGTCGAATCTGAAATGTGATGGGATTTTTGCCTCGTGCTTACTTAAATAGAGCCGATCGTAAAGGGTTTGCACTAAGAACATTTTGTCGTCGTTTTTCTTTATTAGGAAATGAAACAGGCTAGGGTTCGACTGGTCAAACAGATGAGAGAAGACGCAAACAGGCTCAGGCAGTTTAAAATGGAAAAAGAGAAAGAGCTCTGCAAGCTAAAACAACAAGACCAAAAGCGGCAAGTGGAAATCGTAAGGAAGCAACAGCAGTTCGAAAAGCAGCAGAACGTGATGAAGAGGAAAATGGACGAAGCTGTCGCAGCCAATAAGCGGCTTAAGGTCTAAATAATAAGATGTTATCATAGAAAAAAATACACCCATACCTCGCTTTACGGCCTAGATACGTTCCGGGAAAGTTGGCCGTAAAGCGAAAAACCGTGTCAATTCTTTCTGCATTGTGATTTTCATTTTTTACCCTTCTTAAACGAAGTGAAACCCATAAGTTGTTTTATTGTTAGACAAATCAGACCTTGTTTGTGCAAGTTGGGGTAACTTAACACATTTTTTGCCCGCTTTGTTTGATTACAGCAGTTTTTTTTTTGAGCTGTTATAACGAAACATTTTGGGCCATAAATCGAACAAGTTCCATAATTAAAAAAGGCCGTCTAGCGAGGTATAGGCGTACTCCGCCAAATGAAACAAGTTGGTAAAATTGATTTGATTTACTTTTCGTGCAGGATGCTTTGCTTCAGCAACGCTTGAACGTCGAAAAACGTGCCAAGGAACGCGAGCTGAGTGGCCAACTGTCCGGAGCCCAGAAAGTGAAAAAATGGATCGAACAGGACATTGAATTGTCATTGAGTACGAAGGAAGCAGCCCATCACTTGCAAGACCTTCTTCAAGACAGGAAAGTCATTTCCGAAGAACTAAACAAACTCAAACGTAAACTGGAACAGTGGAGCGGTTCGGTAATTACTTTTGTGTGCCATGGACTAAATTCAATCGAAACAACCTCAATAGCCAATGAACACCATGTTTCCGTTAACGACCAAATAGGATTCTTCCAATGGCTCTGTGGAGATGTCCAGCAGCAGTTCGGATAGCTCCGCTTTGGACACCCAAGAAACGATGCAGAGGATTACGGAAATGGAGAATGACCTTCAAATTCGTACCATCCAAATTAGTGACATTCAGCAAAGGATTTTATCTGCGGATCAAGGTAGGTAGTATACGGGGAAACATCGTTGTCCCGTTCAAATTTGGGTGTACCATAATTTCTTAATCGTCTGACAAATTTCAGAAGAGAAAGGCAAGATGCGTTGGAACGCAATCCAGTCTATGGTGGAAGCGAAATATGGCCTTAGATTTCTTTTCGACACGGTACGTAACTCCTTCGTCTAAACACTTTGTATCTCTCGGAGATGGTTTTTAAAGTTTTAACTTATCCTTTCTCTCCCCTTTATAGTGTGTTGTCACCAAACTAGAATTGGCCTTGATGTCGAACTCTCACACTGAGCTGGAGAGGAGTTATTCCGAAGCAATCAAGCATCTGGAGGCTATTAAACTCGAGATAGAGCAGCTAAAACACTCGCACGAAAAGCAGTTGCTAGAACTTCAAAAACAAAACGAAGATAAGGTATGCTGTCCGCTGAGTTTCGAAATTTTAACATTTGTTAACTATAGACAAATGAACATGGTTTCATATCTTTTCAGGTTCACTATTTGCTATGTCAACTGCGCAATTCGAATGGAAACGAGGCAGAAAATGCGGAAGGCAGCGATAATGTTTTGGTTGAAAGATTACGCCTGCTGGTAGGTGTCGCGTCGGACGTACGCCCCAAACTTCTAGTAATTAAACTCATTTTGCCCTTGGTTTATTTATATATATAGGAGGATGAATTGGCAAAGTTGGTAGACGTGAAAGAGCAGTTACAGGAGAAAATTAAAGAATGCGAACTTCTAAAAGTACGAGCATTTCTTTCTATGCATTACGTGAAAATCCAAAACAAATCTTAACATTTTATATCCATGTTTGCAGGTACACAATAGCGTAATGCCTGCACCGAGGATGCCGATTAAGGTAAATTTAATTGATCATTGTCGTCCGACAGACAAATGCCCGTAACGAAATCTAAAAAGTCGGTTCTTTATTTAGTCAAAGAGAAATCCGAGACGGGAAAGTTCCTGCTGGCAATCTCCGACGATAAACGTTTTGGAGTCGTCTTTGGAAAACTTGGAAAATGATGACACCGTCAATGATCCGGACTGGCACGAAACGCCACTAATGCAACGTATACAAAAACTAAAGGTGCGTAAAAAAAACACGGCCGAACGAACGCTATTCTAAAACTCGACTTATGCAATCATTTCGCTTTCCGTAGGTTAAGAATCGCCGAGCTCCCGTGGATCCAATTGTATTCGACACCTCGGATTCTGATGGGGACTTCGTCAAGCGGCCGATAAAAGTAAGTGCGCTCTGTATTCAACTAGAGCTGTAGCATTTTAACGATCGTTTGCATTTGTCCTGCACGGTACCACGTTGAATAATTGGGCTGTGGGGTTTGTTTAGTATGTTTTGATCAATGTAGTAATCAACTCACTTTTTAATTTTGCAGCGAAAATCCGACGATAACAAATGCATGTGCAGAACCGGTTGCACGAGTAAAAGATGCAAGTGCGCAAAAGTAAAGCGAATGTGCAGCGAAAACTGTGGCTGTGGCGCATCTTGCAAAAATCGGCAATCAAACATATGCAACGATCAGGATGATGATAGCGATTATTAGTAACCATTACTTTATATGTAAATAGAAATGCGACATTATTTTATATGTAAATAGAAATGCGAGATGCATCATCATAAATTCAATGGGGAACATTTATGATGATACATCTCTCATTTCTATTTGCATGTAAAATAATGATTGTCATGTGTAAATTTTAGGGAACTATTTTTTCAACTCGTATTTGTTTATGCATAATGTTTAGAAATATTTATGTATATACAATTTTAAAGAAAGTCTCCATTGATTTTACCATAATCATTTTTACCAAAAGGTAACTACACCCATACCTCGCTTTACGACCTCGGAAAAATTGGCACTAAAAAGCTGTACAACGGATCAATTCTTTGTGCATTGTAATTTTCATTTTGTTTCCCCTTCTTAAACGAAGTGAAACCCATAAGTTGTTTTATTGTTAGCCAAATTCGACCTTGTTTGTGCAAATTGGGGTAATTTATCGCATTTTTTGGTCGTATAACTAAATATTGTGGACTATAAATCGGAAAAGTGCCATAATTAAAAAAGGCCATATAGCGAGGCATATAGGTGTACTGTATATAATGTTCATCATACTGCATCACTTAAAATAAAGTTCATTATTCTAAGTTTGACTTTCTTCAAAGGCCAAAGTTCCTCGATATAACGCAGGTTCAAGATGGTATTTTTGACCTGTGTCTTAAGTTGGCACGTGTTGATCGGAACAGCAGTTTGGATTTTATTGGAGAAATATTTGCTAATTCACAAGATTTATTGAATGACAAATCGCCACGAAAAGCCAAATATACAACAAAAAAAAAAAGAAATTACACTTATGCAATTTTTTCATCTTTTAACTTTTTTTCGCTGTGCGGCCATGTTCTGTAACTTCCAAAGGAGCTGAAGATACGAAGGTTCGCAGTCCGGTTGGCTTTCCAGCCAAGTGAGGCACTTTGTAAAGCAAGTGTACGCTTCACCGTCCGTGGGTACGTGCACTTTGGCAGCATCTGGCAGGTCTTCCGTATGTACGGTGTCTGGCAAGCACCCGTCTTCTTCTTCCTCGCCCACTTTGGAGCCGGGCCGTGCATAGCGTACCGTTTCTATAATGTCCCAGTCGGACCACGCATCGAGATTCGGCGTTTCCGTATCCATCGAGAGCCAATGGGCTACGTCTTCCTCGCAGATATTCTCGTCGTATTCGGTAAGTATACTCGTGATTTCGAACGCATCTTCCACCAAGGAGCCCAAAGGGTTGTTCGTTCCTTCCGCTCCTCCTCCTCCTCGTTCGTCTACCTTTTTCAGAAGCTCGTCCACCACCACCGCCTGCTCGGTGACTGCCACGAGGCAGTACAGCGTGTTCCTCCATAGTTTCCTCACCGTATCGGAGTCGACCACGCCCCAAGCCTCACTGAGCATGTAGCCGACATCTTTCAGAGTGATCCACTTGCCGAGGTCGGACAGGTGATACGGGAGGCGTTTCCCCGTGTGAACCGCAAGCGCTCGCAAAATCAGCTTCTTTCGGTACTTTCGCTTGATGTTTTCGAAAAGCTGATTGTTGATGGACTGAGTGATGAACGAGGCGACATTTGCGAGAACTATGCACTGAATGTTATTGTCGTCGCTGAAAAGCCTCATCTGAACGCCGTCGGTCTGTAAGGACGCGCTGTCCATGAGCAGCAGGGCTCTGGCGGGTTGGTCGGCACCTTCGTAGTAGGCACGCACGGCGGTGACGAACTCGTTGTGAAACCACTCGCAAAGCGTGTCGGCACCTATCCATCCGTCGTCCTGAGTATAGTAGCAAAAGGGCATTTTGCTAGCGTTGGCATTGCCGAAGGTCCACAAAGATTTCTGCTTGCCGATCAGCGCCAACCGTAGTTTGTGGCTACCCGTGGCATTCACGCATCCGAGCACGATCACGCAATCTCTGCTGCTGCTGCTGCTGCCGTTCGTCTTGGAATCCTCCTTAAACGGCAGCGCCCGCCAATGCAGTCTGGTTTTATCCGCCGTGTAAATCTGATCGGGACCCAAACGACCGTCTCTTATGATGCCGCGTAGCCTGGCCAGATGGTCGTCTACGTCGGAGGAGGTGTCCATTTCGACGGGAGACTTTTTCTTCGCCGCAGCCGCCGCCGACTTTTCGTGTTTGATGCCGTTCCTCAACTTGAAGCGATGCAGCCAGCCCGTGCTCGCTTTGAACGTGTCGTCCGAATCGCCGTAGAGATGTTTGTGAAAAGCCTTTGCCTTCTCCATGAGCAACGGTCCAGAGATCTGCGTGCCTTTCTTTTTCTCCCTGTTAAGCCAAATGTGCAGCGCCTTCTCCATCCGTTCGTCCTGAGGTTTGCGCATCGTCTTGCGCTCTTGAGAGTTGGCCGAGAACTTGGAGACGAAAGTGGTAATCTTGTCCTCTTGTCGCTTCAAATCCGATATGGTGGCCTTGCCCACTCCGTACTCCGCAGCCAATTTGGTCACCTTTTCGCCTTTTTTCACCCTCTCGATTATCTCTAGCTTTTGCTGCAGCGTTAGCACACTTCGACGCCTTTTTGGCACTGTGACGTGCAACTGGTGTATATCCCCATTTACCACGAGCTGAGGAGCTGAACTTTCTACACACTCGTCTTTTGCAGCGAGGAACTGCGGTTTGACTACGACTAAGGAGTCCAACTTTGTCAAGTCACCCGCAGAAGGGTGATGCATGTCAGATGGATTAATGCATGGATGATCCAGGTTCATGTTCATGTTCAGATTCATGTCTGACATGTTGACTAACTCGTTTTGTCTCAGCAAACTCGTTAACTGCTGCGGTTGCTGCACTGTCCCGAGCTCATTCATGGACAGTGTCGCCTCGGTCAACTGTCCTAGAGTCATTGGCACACTCACAGAGGCATTTTCCATGGTGCTCAATCCAGGATCCATTGTTCAACTGTCACAGCAACAACACAACGAGTAAAATGTCTTCGCTCTTTTAAACAGCAACACTGAATGAAATGTTTAAACCATTCTTTCGTATTTTAACGCGACGCGTATTAAAGAAATTAGTTAAAAATAAAAACCGTAGCATTCATCAGGAAAGCATTTTGGTGACCGCAGGTTTCACATCAGGAAATTCCCGAGCAATGAAATTGTACGGAGCCTCGTGAAGGCTCAATGGCACCTAAAAGTGTATTTTTCGCAGATTTTTAACCTATACACATATTTGATATGATTTAAGTTTGCAAAGGCGATAAAACTCATAGTCTTTACGATAAGTAATTTAGCATTTGCGGCATAAACGATGAAATAAATTTGTGTTTGCAACATAAAACGGCAATTACGGTAAAATGCCAAGATTTCTTGGTCTTTGTGGTATAACGGAGGGTAAACTTCGTGCTTACAACTTTACAGCTAAAACATCTGAAAAAACTTCGTGTTTACTGTATTTATTGCGAGAAAAAATTGTGTTTACAGTAAACGATCCTTCGTGAGCCTTCACGAGACTCCGTACAAATTCCCCCTAGCACAAACGGTGTTTATGAAATGAGTTTTTCAACGAAGTTTATCTCGATCAACCTAGAGCAAAACATAATCTCTGATGTAGCAACAGGTTAGTTATTATGACTAGAAATTAATGTAACAGATGTAAAATATTTATTTTTGGAGGAATTTTTATGGATTGATGTATTTCATGTGACAGCGATTTTGCGTTAAATTCTACGGAGCCCCGTTAGCACACACATCGGTCCTCGGAAAAGTTTAAAATTTGCAGGCTATTCAAAAAAGACGTCCGAGGTCCCGTGTTGATTGTTGCACGTTAAAGACCCCTCGAGAGGGGGTGGAAGTCCCCCCTCGTAGACTAAATTCCCAGGTAGGTGTTGAAGGCCCATCCCCTGTCGTTGGTGTTTAGCCCTCGTGTTGCAGAAATTGGCCAACGTGGGTACGTCTTATGCGCATGCGCAATGCAGAAAGTGGAAGTTATTTGATGGATGAATGGATTTAACGTTAAAGTAGCTCACTTCCTTAACAACATCCGGTCACATTGAAATGGCGCCAAATTTAAATAACAACGAAGCTAAATAAATGCTTATTGCGACCCAGTGTTGGGTAATAGTCGAGTTCATTGAATGAGTAAAAATGTATAGTGAGTATTTTGCTAAATAAATGAAATTAAAGCCGTTATTAAGTTACTAAAGTGTGTAATGTTTAAGGGTCCACATGCCATTAGGGCAAGCTGACGCCCTGGCCAGTTCGCCACTAGTGGTGGATGACCCAAAATATATTTGGCTTCTGGGTTCAAAATGTGCAGTTACGCCGCTTTATAATCGACATAAATATGTCTTACAAAGTATGGCCCTATATTATTGATTGCCACATGAATGCTAAAACTATATTGGGCAATTAGAATGAAAGGGGGGTTTCAGCTTATTTTGTTGGTTTTTTTCTTACCTGCCATCTATTTCACGCACGGTGCCTGTGCCGGTATAGCACTAGCTGATGGACTGGACCTCAAATTCTGAGTTACGTCCACCTCTGTGCACGCTTTCTTCACGCATGGTCCTGTGTTTTTGAGAACGGTTCGTTTATTCTTTCGTACACACACCGGTTTTGCTTTTTTTGCTGTTTTTGATTTTTTTCCACATACAGGACTCATTATCTTGCTTGTTTTACTCTTCAGGATTAAAATACAATGCTTTTTTTCCGATTATAGCTGGCTTCGAATACCACCCTAAAAGTGATTTATTATTCAAATGTATCAATATTACTGGGACGTACTCTTCACAATTCCCGTATGAAACAATAATATTGCATTAATTGAGAATGCTTACACGAGTGGAAATATACCTGTATTTCCATCTCAATGTGCAAATATCGAGTCATAATTCCATACAAAAGTTGCACATGGGGTTTGCAAAATAGGTGCATTTATCCGGTTTCACATCAAGTGCAAAACATAGGGCACTTCACGGCTTGGAGAATATCTGCAATTATCCGGTCTGTGCGATTAAGCGGGTTCGACTGTAGCTATGTATATACTGAAAAAATTCCCACTTGAGCGTATATACGTATTAGTGTGTATACGTAATTAGTGATCGTTTATTTGTTAAGTCCTATATTTTTAATCAAGTATATCATTCACATCTGCATTTAAAAATACATTTGTATACTGCTTTTACGCCAATAATTCTATGAAAAATGCAATTGTTCTGAATTGTGTTTAAATTTCTGGATTGAAATTTAGATCTATGAACTATTTAGATTGTAGACTTTATAAAGGATTAATGCGTATGACAAATAGTCTTACCTCATTTGCTTTTTGGTAAAGTTAATTTTCGTTAATTTGGACCTAGATTTTTTGCTGTTAGTCATTCATAAAATTTAGATCAAATGATTCTAGAATACTTTTGATTAAATAGAACTTGATCACGCGCGCACGAGCACGTGTTCCATTCTATATCATGCACGTTTTCGAACTTTTGCACGCGAAGTTGACGTCACTTCCGTTAATGGCTTCACGTGCACCGAAATATGAACAAAATGGCGGAAATACTGGCGTGAAAATCTTGTGGAAGGTAGGTGAAATACACGCGCCACAGAGTGAGGCTATATAAGAGTTAGGGCATGGGACCTAGAAGGGCGAGGAAACTAATCCTATCCTAGGGCTTCAACGAATCGTTTTTAGACTGAGTCATTGGGGATTCCTAAGGGGTGATCCATAAATTATGTCACACTTTTTTGCCTCTTTTTAAACACCCCCCACCCCTTTGTCACAAATTTCA
>JAQGAE010003813.1:0-13875 GCA_034696685.1 Julus scandinavius
ATGTAATTTGATTTTATCTTTAAGCCTGTAAGAATATGTTTGCTTTTATAGTTTTGCCATGGGCAATGTTTCATATTTAAATTCGTATTGGACTGGATTTAACTGCATGTTTTTATCTTTCGCTCAGTTTGTTCTGACTGCATGCTTTAGTTTATTAGGCTAACAAGTTCTTCACTTAGTATTAATGTTTTTTTGTTTTTTTCCAGCATCGGAGTTAACTTGTGGCATGAGCACCATATACACGGCCCTTGATTTCTGCGAACATGACCTATAGGGCCTGCTGGAAACCCCTAATAGCCTATTGTTAAGCTAGTGTGCCAACGAGGGTCCTCTCGAGTGTGCCATGTGGTTTAGAGAAATAGGCCATGTAGACATTGACCCTAGTTGGCCTGGGATTGCCCATATCTAAACTCGTAGGCCATGGGGGATGTCTTATATGGTGGCTATCTCATATATATGGGTTTATAAACCATATATAGGACATGACAGATATAAGTTTAAATGCCATATATAAACGTAAATGGGGTATGTCATACATATATAGGAAACATTGAACTAAAAAGCAGCGGGAAAACACACTTAAAACATTGCAATTGTGCAAAACGATGAATGGCTCAGAGCATCTACACATTTTACTTCTAGGACAACTTTAAAGAGAAGTTTGAAAACTAGCAGAAATACACAGCGAGCAATAGCGACGGACATGTTCAATCTCATGCTTTAGTTAGCAAATTTCATTTTTTAGCTGTAGTAATTTTGTAAGATCTATTCAACTTGAAAGGGTTAACCACCATTTTTAGATTCCAAAGTTTATTCCCCCTCCATGTAAACATTGAGGCTTATTAAAAATAATAATGTCATAAACTCACCATAATCCAGTTCTCGCCTTCTGTAGGGCTGTTACTGCTTTACTATGCTTTTATATCATTTAGACGAACACCTAGAATAAATAACAACATTTAATCAATTTCTTGTTATAGTGAGAAAATGACTTTTCAGATTACATTATTAGTAGTAGTGATCTGTAAATTGCAATCACTCATTGTGAGTAAATTTTTGTAATCGAGTACACGTACTTATACATTTTGAGTACAGCTAGTATTCATTTACCCGTTGTGCAGTGGAACCTCGGTTTACGAACACCACAAGTTGTTTTGCTTTCCAAACACGTTTCTCTAGACCACCGATCAAAATTTCCAAGTTTCTGAAGGAGAAAAATATATTATTTATACATTGACAATATACTGAAATTATCCGAATTTCAGTATATTTATAATATATTGGTAATATATGGAAAATATATTGCAAATATAGTGGAAATGTATGGATAATATATGGGAAATATATTGCAGATATATGAAATATATATTTGAAAATATATGGAAAAAAAAAATATATGCATATACTTCACTATACGGCTGCTCTGCATATGGCCTGTCGTTATGTCAGCCTTTCTGAATTATGGCACTTTTTCTTTATACGCCAAAAAAAATGCTGCAATTAAATGAAGTGGTAAAAAAGGTGACACGTTACCCTAATTTGCGTAAATATGGTTGTATTTAGCTAACAATAAAAAAAACTTATGGGTTTCACTTTGTGTAAGAAGGAATCAAATTAAAATCTCACATCTAAAATAAAGTATTCAAAGGATATATTAATGGTACAAGTTAACAATATTTATTTTACCTTAATGTTATTTTACACTTACACTTCTTTTTACAATCACATTTACATGAAATGAATAACTATATAGGACTAATTGGCTGTGCACACATTAGAGCAACGTGAGCTTGTGCATGCACATGTTTTAAGGCTAAGTGTATACAAGACCTGAAAGTTAATAGTTGCTTAATAATTTGCTTTGCTCTGTCAAGCCCGATCTCCAGGGCTGCCGCCGCGCAATCACAAATGCACACGCGATTCTGCGGAATAACTTCTTTTATTTAACAAAAAAATTAAGGCACCGTCGCCACACTGATCAACCACTTGTGGGACTTATAAATTACACAAAGAATAACTATACATTAATAACTTGGAGGCTGACCAACTCGGTTAGGCCCCAACCACGAACTTCCTGTCTTCTGGCCCAGGTCACTCTTATATCCTCTTTCCACTCCCTGGTGGCGACCTGGGCAGGCACGCACCAAGCATACCGGGCATTCCAATCGATCCCTGCGCACTCATCGTGCATTACACCCATTCCTGCCACACGCGGGAATGTCCAATCCCGCCATACGCAGGAGTGTCCATTTCCGCCATGCGCGGGAATGTCCATTCCCGCCATACGCGGGAATGTACCCGGGGATCGTTACACCCCCCTCCTAACTGGAGGGCACTCCATGCCTGACAAATAACAAAATGAATAAAAATTCAAGAAAACGAAAAATGACCACAAAACCACTCAAAACCCGCAATTGCGGCTTGACTACGCGGCTAGTTCCCAGAGCTGCAGCCACGGCGCACCAACCGATTCTCGTCCTCACGACGACGGGCCAACTGACGACGGCAACAGCGATCGATAGTGGCACTCAGGGCCAGGTACACCACTTGCGGCCGCGGCTCCGGAAAGTCCAAATCCGGGGGCAACTCGTGGACTCCCTCTGGGAACTCGACGATTACGGCCCGCTGTACTGCCTTTTGCGGCCGCTCGGCTACTGGCACGTCCCACACCTCCTGCTGGGTCACTACGGGCTTCCGTGGATGCGGAACCCATGCTCGCTCCACCACTTCTGGTCGTCTTTCACCCCTGGGGCTATACTGCCCCCCGACGACTGGGCGTCGACTCTGCACTTCTGGCGAACATCCCGGCTGGGCCCCAGACGCCGGCGGCTTACCTGGTGGCCGTACTGCCCGACCTAGACCCGGGACCCGTGTTCCCGCACCGTTGTCGTCCAAAAGTCATGTCCCCGACCGGCTGGTTGTCCCACTGGGCGGCCCACGCCGGCCAACTGGTCTCGACGCCACGGCCCCATGTCGACGCCTGCAAGTGTCCCCGACACCGAACGGTGCCACTTATTCTCGGTAAATGTCACGGTCAAATACCGCTTAATATAATCCACGTAGACCACGGATACCTGCCCCGTCACCCGCCGCGTGTCTCAAAAGGCATAATTGAGGTCGGACACCCACTCTACCAATTGATATGGCCCATGGTACGGGGCCTAAGTTTGCCCTGCCTTAATCGGGCCGGGGCCAAGTTTCGGACTAAAATCCAGTCCCCCACCTCAAACCGAACTGTACGTCGTCGCTTATCATAATGGGTCTTTTGCACTTGTTGTGCCTCCCCTAAAGCCCGACGTGCACGATCACGTCGCACCTCAACGGGAACATCGGGTCCTACCACTGGGGGCTGTCAAACCACGTTGTCCACCGGCAGCTGCAGCTGGAATCCGCGCATCAACACAAAAGGTGATGCACCCAACGATGCCTGAGAAGCAAAGTTATATGCAGCTTCAACGCGAGCCAACGCCGCCGGCCACCCTGGTTTATTTTATTTTTGTATTTAAGTAAAAAAGGCGATCCTTACCTGTGTGACCTGGTGGACGTCTGGACCCGATGATGGAGTCCCGACATGAACCTGAAAAGAAAAAAGAAGTAAGTTAATGATTTCCATAATTGTTTATTAAATGATACTAACAAAAAAGTAATAATTAATTACTAATAAATATGGCTTACTTTTTCCCTCGTACTTACGTTGATGATGGTGATGTGGCCCAGGTGGCGCCACGTTTGGGGTGTTGGTGTTTTCCGCCATCTTGTTTTTGGGTTCGTTGACCTGTTGTTGTTTGTTGCCATGGCTACGTGTTGGTTTTGTTTTTCTTGTCTCCTGGAAAAATACGAAATAAACAAAGAGGTCAACTAAAGGTCTGTGTGTTTTCTCTTACCAATTGACTCCACGACTCGAGTTTCTCATAACATGGTAGCAGAGCGTGGTTTCGACCGATTTTCAAAACGTCGTGGACTTGTCCTAATGGGTAGCCCCGTCAAACGGTTTAATCACCAGAACGACCGAGGACAACGAAGCTACTCACGGTTTTCGGTGTCCACGTTGACTGCAGCTATGGGTATCATCACCAGCATTGCAGAACATGCCGGACTGGACGACATTCGATGTCAGGGACTCGATTGCCTTCGCCACTGATCGCCGTCGCCGTCGCCGTTGACATCGCCGCTTGGACTTTTTGTGGTTCGTTGCTTTCTCCTTTTATTGTGTTGGTCGTGGTTTTTGGCCATCCACCGTTTCGGCCCCTGAGATTGGGAAAATGGTTGGAATCGATGCTATCCGTTTTGCTAAAAATTCCTGGAATCGATGCTCGTTGTTTTTGCCGAACGTTCTTGCCAAGATTCTTGCCGGTATTGCCGAACGTGGTGCCAAGATTCTCGCCGAACGTCCTTGCCAAGATGGGCAATTCCGAAAGTCTCTAGTCGGATTTGCGATCAATATTACGCGAGTGTTTTAATTGATTCGTGTAAATGATTTGTGCATGTGTAAATATTTTGGTTGTCGGGTTGGTTTGATTAACCAGTAATTCGCTTTCCCTTTTTGTTCCTGACCCTTTATTTACATGTTCGTCGGGACGCCGTCATCGGGAACCGGGTTGCACGTCAGGTCACACAGGTTCGGGTTTGTTAGAACTGGTTTAGGCCTGGTGTTTTTGGGTTAATTAGTGGGGTTAGCCCACCGTTGACGGTTATAGAGGAGCAGGGTTTTGCACGTCGGTCCTTTCGCCTGGAAGGTTCGGGGTTTTTTTTTTTGGTATATTCGAAATTCAGCGACACCGTTTGTTGCAGTCTCAACGAAGCGGAGTTTCATCGCGACGGGTTTGCGCGTGGGTCCTTTTTCGACGACGTTCCTTGTTCGCGTGACTCTACACAAAAATTCTAAATTTGCACCGAACAACTATCCGGTAAATAATGGCTGACGGATACGACTTCTCGCTTCCTTCAAGAGATAGGCCGCCGAGGATTTCACTACTCATGGAATCCAATTATGCGACCTGGAGAAAGGAGCTGGAAGTCGCATTGATGTACCAGTTCCTCTTGCGGTTCGTGAGTAAGGACCGCACGGATCCCGATAAGGCCGCCGCCCAGGCCGATCGGGATAGGTTCGAGGACCGGTACCAAAAGGCTAACTCCATCATTTTTTTTTGTACACCCTCGGATTAGAGAGACGCTCTTCCAGGGGTTTACCGGAACCCAATGCAGGAAGGTGTTGGCTCATATCCAACATACTTATGAGCTAACTACCTGCGAAAGGATCTGGCAGCTTCAATGCCATTTCCAATTCCTGCGGATGGAACATTTAGAGTCCATCGAGAGCTACATTGCTCGGGTGGAGCGTGTAGCTCTTCAACTAGAAGAAGCGGGTCGCTGAGTCGATGGCATGGACTTGGCGTTCCAGATGCTGATGGGTCTTCCTCCGAGCATCGACTTGAAAATCAAGCTCCTGCAAACTTGGCCTGACGCGGATTTCGTTCCAGCGAAGGTCAAGGCTGCCCTGATTGCTGAGGCCAACAGCATCAGGTATACCCGGGGGGCGAGCGCAGCCGGATTAGCGGAGAGTGCCAGGAGCGATGTCCTTGCTTCTTTCCACGGTGCGGCTTTCACGCCGCCAGGAACAGCACCCTCCGGACCGACCGAGACCCATACCTGCACTCATTGCGGGAGGAAGGGTCACCTTCATGCGACCTGCCGGGTCATCCTCGGGTCAAGCGGACAAGGTGCCATACCCAAAACAGCCCCTTATGTGCCGATGCAGCCTGTTTCTGCAGGCCCGGCAGTGCATCAGGGCCAGAAGCCAAAAGGGGCCAAGGGCAAGCGGAAGGGGAAGAAAGGGACTAGCTCTGGGGGCAAGTCTGGGGTAACCACTGACAACGTGACCATTCCCGGAGAATGGGCCGGGTTGGACATTCTCGTTGTTGCACTGACTGCTGACGAGGGTAACGACGATCGGTGGACTTGGGATTCCAGGGCGGGCGTGAGCATATGTCATGATCACCGCTGGTTTACAGATTACCAGGAAACGACCCCCATTGACATGTACTCCTATTCTGAAATGTTCCAGATTGTCGGTAGGGGTACAGTCATCTTTTCTTCCGTAGTGCACGGTCAAAAGCGTCTCAATGTTATCCGCGATGTGGCCAATGCTCCGTCAGGTAGGAGAAACCTCTTCTCAGCCTCCCAGATTAGCCAATCGGCAGGTTGTACCTGGAAGGGATCGGCGGACAAAATTCGGGTTTTCGACAAACAAGGAGTCCAAATTCTTAATTTTATCAGGGAAGACCGTCTGTATCATGTGACAGCGGTGCCTCGACCCGACTTGGGCAAGAAATTATTGCAGCCAATGTCGGTGTCGGCCACTGGTGGGTTTTAAATTTGAAATTGTGGCATATGAGACTTGGCCACATTAGTCAGGACACGATCCTGCATATGTCAAGGTCTCAGCATTTCCGTGGTCTGCCGAAGTTGACAGATTAACCACGGAACTGTGAATCGTGTTTGGAAAGCAAAATGTGCCGACCAACCCACCCGGCACATTAAAAAAAATACATTCAAAGGCACAACTGGAACTGATCCATGCGGATGTATGGGGGCCGATTGCTTTCCCTTCAGGGACAGGCTGTCGGTACTATCTGGCACTGATCGACGACTACTCGCGTTGGTGTAAAGTGTATCCCCTGCAACGCAAGGACCAGGTCATGGACTGTATCTATAAGTACATCGCGTTAATAGAGAACCAGACTGGTCATAAGGTGAAGGCCATTAAGACGGACAATAGGGGAGAATTCTGCTCCAAATTGTTTGAAAAATGCTATGCGGAGAGGGGATTTAGACATCTGCGCACGAATGTCTACTCTCCGCATATTAATCTAGTGGCTGAACGGTTCAATCAAACGGCCGTTCAAGCCATAAGAGTCATGTTACGCGACTCCGGTTTGGGAAACCAGTTTTAGGCAGAATTCCTCCATACCTTCACCTACCTGAAGAACAGACTGCTTCAACGGATTCTCGACATGGTTTTTCCTTACGAGCGGCTCAGAGGGTATACGCCGAACCTTGCCCACATTCGATCTGTGGGTAGTAATGTCTAAGGTTTTGTCCCTCAGACTCAACGTAAGGGAAAATTTGACGACACATCCATAAGCAGGGTACTCATCGGCTACGCTCGGACGACAAGGAGGTACCGCTTCTTTAACCCGGAACTAGGCCGCATTTTCGAGTCTAGTCAAGTCCGGGTTGACGAGGCAATCATGGAGACCGTTCCCGACGATCGCTTTACAGGACATATGTCCATACCAGAACTCGGACAGAAAGCTCCGTACGAGATTCCTGCCGAGGCCCTTAAGGCCGGTGTTCCTAACGCAGAGGCGCCCACGAGTCTGTTTATAACTCGTGTTCCCCCGACTGTGAAATCTTCCACGTGGAGAAGGGTTCTTCAACCCAGACAGACGAAGCAACGTGCTGATGTGTATTATTACCTAGGTGGAAAACGTTTTCGCTCCATTAATGAAATCAGCACGTACTGCCGGGACAACAAGGTCGAATATGACTACGACTTAAACTTCTCTCCACATAACACTTTTGAGGGGGAGTTTAAAATTGGCCCGACAGACGAGAAGACTGAGGATCAGACAAAGGAATTCAAAGCTCCGGACGAGCGGGTTCCTGTATCCTCAGGAACAAGAAGTAAGACTGAGGTGAACGTCGTGGATTCTGATCCAACGACGTTCAGTGACGCAATCTCGGCCCCGGATTCCGATAATTGGCTGGAAGCTATAGAGGACGAGTTGCAGGTTCTCAAACAGCGCAGGGTCTACGAGTTCGTACCGCCTCAGCAGGGACAGAAGGTCCTTGGCTGCAGGTGAGTGTTTACCCGTAAGCGGGACTCGAAAGGCGTTGTGGTGAGACACAAGGCCCGCCTTTTTGCTAAAGGGTTTCAGCAACGGAAGGGTTTAGACTTCACGGACGTGTACAATCCTGTGATTGATTTCATGTTCGTCCGTGTCGTCTTCCTTTTGCTTGTTGTGTTCAGGGGTTGGCTTCATTGCCACCTCGACGTCAAGGGTGCCTATCAGTATAGCACACTTGATAAACCTACCCTGATGGAACCTCCACCAGGGGCGACCCGAACCGACGGATGTATCTGGCGCCTTAACAAGTCATTGTATGGCTTACACCAAGCAGGCAGATGCTGGTGGGAAACCCTGCACGAAGAACTGCAACAGCAGGACTTCATACCGTTCGACAGTGTCGAATGCGTTTATCGGCTACGGTAAGATGCCCTGGTCATGGTGTACATAGACGACTTTCCTGGGTATTAACTTCCGACAGGACGATAACGGGAATATCATCATGGACCAGGAGCTGTACATTGACGCCCTCAGCCGGAAACTAGACATGATCCCTACGCGACATGCTAAGGAGCCTCTTCGAGTAGGAACGGTCTTCTCTTGTGAATTTATGAGTAACGAGGAAGAGGCGATCCCGTATCCATATCGGAGTGTTATAGGCTCATTGCTATACGTAGCTAGGATGACGCGACCGGACTTCTTGGTCGCCGTTAATATTTTAGCGAAGTTCAGTAGCTCGCCGTCTTTACAGGCCTGGCATCAGGTGGAGAACTTAGTCAATTACTTGCAACAGACCAAAAATAAAGGTGTTTTTCTCTTTAAGAGTCATGATGTCAAGGTCCGGGCGTTTACTGACGCATCCTGGGGGTCTGACGTGGATACAAGTAATTCGGTCTCGGGGATATTGGTAATGATTGGCCATTCCCCGGTTTGCTGGAGATCTTTGCGTCAGACCATAATAGCTCAATCGACAATGGAGGCCAAGATCATGGCCTCGGTTGATCTAGCGAAGGAGCTACATTAGTTGTGTAAGTTCTTGAAGGAGGCACATCCCTCTCTGCCTGACGGCATCCAGAAACCAGCCTTGTTCCTCGACAATGAGTCAGCGATTCACGCATTAAGGAACGAGGTCGAGAATAACACGACCAAATACTTCATAATGAAACTTCGGTTCATTAGAGACCACTTCCGAAGGAGGGTCTTTAAAATTTTCTTCGTGGGCCGCGCTAACTCCGTACCTCTGAGACCGGACTCCCTAAAATTAGGGGAGGTCTCGCAACGGGGGAGATTGTTGACGTGGGGTAGCGCGACCCTGGTTTATTTTATTTTTGTATTTAAGTAAAAAAAAGGGGATCCTTACCTGTGTGACCTGGTAAACGTCTGGACCCGATGATGGAGTCCCGACATGAACCTCAAAAGAAACAAGAAGTAAGTTGATGATTTCCATTATTGTTTATTAAATGATACTAACCATGAAGGAATAATTAATTACTAATAAATATGGCTTACTTCCCCCCTCTGTACTTACGTTGATGATGGTGATGTGGCCCAGGTGGCGCCACGTTTGGGGTAATGGTGTTTTCCGCCATCTTGTTATTGGGTTTGTTGACCTGTTGTTGTTTGTGGCCATAGCTACGTGTTGGTTTTTTTTTTGTCCCCTGGAAAGATACGAAATAAACAAAGAGGTCAACTAAAGGTCTGTGTGTTTTCTCTTACCAATTACTCCACGACTCGAGTTTCTCATAACACACCCCCTCTTGCAAAAACCCCCAGGTGCGGCCGATCGAACAGCAACCAGCAGGGTTTAAATCAGCCGCTCGGCTAACCCATTTGTTGCTGATGATATGGAGTCGACGCACGATGCTGAATGCCATACGACTATAAAAATCCCTGCACCGCCTGACTAAGTTGTGGCGTCCTGCTATCCGAGACCAAAAATTGGGGCACCCCAAATCGGTCACACAATGCTAAAAAAAATTTCTGAATCGCCCGGCCATCTGCCCGCTTTCAGGGCACGGCTACACAAAACCGCGTACTGGACTCAAACGCCAGGAACAAATATACTGCCTGCCCCGCCGAACGGGGAAACGGCTCCGCGAAATCAAACCCCTATTTAACTGCTGGGTCCTCCCCTGAAATGGGTTCCAGTAATCCCTGAGCAAGGGTTCTCGGTACTTTATTAACCTGACAGTGAGGACAAGACGTCACAAAGCGATGCACCGCCACCTTTCTCCCAGGCCAATAATATGCCCTGGACACCAGGGCGAACGTTTTTGTGACCCCAAAATGCCCCGCCAACAGATGATCATGACATTACCGTATCACGTCCTCCCTCATCTGATACAGTACTACTAATAACAACTTAGGCGGGTCTGAGGGGCTATAAAAATATGATACCCCCCAGAATTACATACCCCCTCAGGGGGACTGACCCCTCCCCCTGCCATGTCCCACAGGACATCTAGCGAGCGGTCATCCCGCTGTTGTTCTGCCATATCAACATGAGTATGCAATAAAAACACATAAGCATCGTCCTTTTCCCCCGGGGAATCTCAGATCCCGGGACAGGATACCTACTTAGACAATCAACGTCCTTGTGTAACCCTCCCTTCTTATACTGGACGTCATATACAAACTCTTCTATGCGAGCTGCCCACCGGCCTAAGCAATTTGACAGATTCTTTAATGACCGCAAGTAACAAAGGGCATGATGGTCAGTAACAACTGTAACCTTATTTAACAAAAAGTAATGTCGAAACTTCTCTGCCGCTTAAACAATCGCCAGGGCCTCTAGCTCGGTCACGGTATACCGGGTCTCCGCAGGCAACAACGCCCGACTAGCAAAAGCTAACACCTGTTGCATCGGTTTTTCTCCCTGATACAGAATAGCGCCTAATCCCACACCGGAAGCATCGGTATGTAGCCATAATGGGGCCCTTGGACAAACATCGCAAAAACAGGGGCAGTATACAAGGCCTCCTTCAATCGGACAAAACTATCCTCACACAGGGCTGACCACACAAACGGAACCGTCTCCCAGGTCAACTCAATTAACGGTCAGGCTATCGCGGCGAACACCTGCACGAACCGCCGGTAGTACCCACATAGCCCTAAAAAACTTTTAACTGCTTTCCGCATTGTAGGACGCGGAAAATTTCTCACAGCGACTATCTTATCTGGGTCCGTCGCCACCCCCTGCGAACTAACAACGTGTTTCAAATATTTAACTTCCTCAAATCCAAAAAAACACTTTGAGGGCTTTAACCGGATGTTATGCACCACCAACAGATTCAACACTGTGGTTAACCGTTCTAAAAAAATCGAAAATGTTGGGCCGAACACAATGATGTCATCCAAGTATACTAAGCAGGTTTCTTTTTTTAAATTTAAGAAAACCTGATCTAGGCCACGCTGCATGGTCGCAGGTGCGTTACACAGCTTGAAGGGCATCCGAGTAAACTCGAAATGCCCCTCCGAACATGAAAACACCGTCTTCTCGCGATCGCTCGCCGCCATCGGCACCTGCCAATACCCGAACATCATATCCAGGGTTGCAAACCACGCCGACCCCTGCATGGCGTCTAACGCATCATCAATACGGGGCAGCGGGTAACTATCGACAATCGTGTTCTGGTTCAGCTCTGTTACCGTCCTTCTTCCTAACTAAAACTGCTGGGCTCGCATACCGACTTTTACTCGGGGTCACCACTACCTGGCGTAACATCTCTTCTAATTCCTGCCTAATAATTTCACGTACCCTAGGAAAAGAACACCTCGGCAGCACATACACTTAAAGGCCACCCCTCCGTATCCACAAAATGGGGTGGCAAATCACTCCTACTTAACTCCTGAACCGACAACGCAAACGGCCGCCGAAATGCGTGAAGCAACCATCGCAACTTCCTTCGCTGAGCCTTAGATAGTGTTGGCCCTAGATTTAATAATGAATCCAACAACATATTATCGCCATCATGCATCATCTCACCGACCAGAGCTCCGATGCCTCCCGACACATCCACTGAAACCAACTCAGAGTCGTCCACAGCGGATATGGACGCGATTTACGTGCTCCACTCCAAGAAAAAAGCCTCTGCTGTCAAATTGGCAACCTGTAACACACAAAGCGATTGATCATTCACTGTCATAACGCCACGCGCCACCCGCGCTGAAGCACCCTCCAATAGGAGTGCTTCCACCAATACAACGTCACCTTTACTTACTTGATCGGATAACACACACATAACGGTAGACTCAGAACATGGCGGCAAAGTCACCGGCTGAACCAGCCGAATCGGTAAATGCAGCAATCGACTAGCCCGCTGCCCTGGCGACTCGTCCTCCACTACTACAACCATTGCCGCCGGCTGTGCCACCTCTGTCAACAAAATACCGTCGGTTGCCCCCAGCTGCGAAAACGGGATGTGCTCCAACGGCGCATCCTAATAGCAAAAGGTCCGCGACATGGGTAATGCCACCAACCCAGTGCGATTATAGAAATCCCACCCTAACAATGCGACTTGCTAAGGGTGCTGCAGCACGCAAAACCGATGAATAGCTGAACGACCACCAACCACCACAACGGCCTCCGTTTCATCCATGAACTAAATGTCATGCTGTGAAACATCAAACAGCCGCCGCAACGGCCGACTCGGTAACAGTGACAATTGAAAGTATGCCAGCAGATCCGCTGACAGCACAGAGACTACTGCTCCACTATCCAAATTCATTACCGCCGAGCGGTCCCCGATGGACACCATGACCGAGGGCGAGGGTGACCACTCGTCCCATGTCCTATCCAGTATCACTTCCGGTGCCACTGCTGTCGCTGTTGTCGACCCAGGTCCCGCCACTGGTAACCCTACAGCTGAGACCACCAGGCCGTGTTCAGACGCGACGACATTTTTCTTTAGGCAGTCCCGGCGAAAATGGCCTGACTCACCACACGACCAGCAAACCCCCCGCGAGGGAACTGTCTTTACACTATGCGCGTCGCCCGACGTTTGCTGAGGTACACGTCCCCGACGAGCTGGGCCGTCACCGTCTTAGTTCCACCAAAACAGTGCGACTCTTCTTGGTCAACTAAGCCCAGCCACAGATCGTCCAACGTCGAGAACCGTCGTTCCCTGAGAGCCAGATGTAAGAACGGCAACACCCCTGCCAGAATAACTTGAATGGTATCCGCCACCCGGTGTCCACGGATTCAGGGAATGAGCCATGGATGCCATTTAAATCAAATAGCTCCGCACCGGCCATTCTCCCCCTGCTTCCTAGTCATATACTGCTGCCATCCCTGCGGACTGTACGACGACGACCTAAAGAATCGACGCAGCCGGGCCACCAGCTGCGGCCACTGTAACGTGAGCAGATCCAGGCTATGCATGGCAAACCACTTTGCCGCGTAGCCCGTAAGTTGGCCTCTAAGCCGCCGAGATACATTCCCAGAGGCAGCCCCTCCGCCTGGACCATGCCCTTGAAAGCCAACAAAAACGAATCGCAGTCTCCAACACCATCGTACAACGGGCCCGGTCTGTGTGTATTAAACATCCAAGGCTCCGGCCCCCCAGCACTCAGCCTCTGGGGCATGTTGACTGTTGTATCCGGATCCATTAACGGCCTATTGGAGCGCGGTCGCTCCTGTGTGTTGTTGTGGTGTTTGATGATGTTCCTTTTCTTGTTGTAGGAACACCAGCTCCAGAAAAACGATGAGAAAATTTGGATTCATTTTTATGAATGTAAGTTTATTTAATTCTTTTAATTAGTTATGGTAACTTACAATCTGATTTTGGTGGTTAACATTAACAAAAAAGTCATTTTGATTAACTCCATTCGGATGAAAAAGGGCCAACAACCGCACGGGTTAGTGGCCAAAAAGAGAGTGCTGGCCAAACTATCGAGCACAAAGATGGTCGCCCAACAGCGTGACCAGTCGGCCAATCCCTGACTTCCCAAACCTAATAGGGAAGTATCTCAAATGGAGACCCTTCAATATTATTTTATGGTTTCGGTCCTCCATTTATTTTATGTT
>JAQGAE010003814.1:0-13873 GCA_034696685.1 Julus scandinavius
CACATCGAAACCACCATACCCAACAATTCCCAACATTTTCCAACATGCTGGAACCAACATTCACAAACAGTGGGGTGGTCACAAAAAAGGGGAACTTTTTTCATAAATTCGTAATTTTCTATTTTTTAATAGACGTAAATCCTACTTTTTACAGATATGTATAGGCAAATAACGTACGAACAAAACAGCTATTTAAATTTGTACTCAAAGTGTCCTCCATCCGCTGCAACACATGCTCGGAGGTGAAAAATGTTCCCCCTTTTTTTGTGGCCACCCTGTAGTACATTTTTTATTTTTTTTGGTGATGTTAGACCGTAGGTGGAAAATCCCTTAGGTATAATTAAAATGGCCAAAAATAATATTAAGAAAAAGAAACAATAAGACGAGTCATTGCTTAATCCTGCGACTAATTCCAGGCTTGAAAACTTAGCCATGCGCAGAATACTTTCGTTATGAATTTTTTTTAATATAATTAATGAGATTGTGAGCTCAACTATATAATGAGAAATGCAGCTCGCTTCGCTTGATTTATGTAATTTGATTCAAAAATTTGCAATTAAAACAAGATCAGAATTTGGATTAGAGTGCCAGAAAATGTCATTTAGATTACCATTATTCAAACTACTGCTTAAAAGATTCGGAAAATTAAATGATTTTTTTTCTGACTTTACAATCTTTAATTTCGTTTCTCATTTCCAAATACTCATCTACGTAAGGTGAGAATTGGATTGTGTAAAATTTTAAAGAATATCAATTTTATCTTCTAAATGCATGTTTTCTTCAATCTTTTCAGTAGATTGTCATAACAGAAACATAAAATTGTCGTCATTAAAGCCGGAGATGGGCATATAAAAAGAGTGAAATTGTAATTGCATTCAGTGAGGCGAATCAACTTGGTAAAAGCATTTCATAAGAAAAAAAGAGAATTAAGAAAGTCAACATCAGAGATCGATTAAGTGAGTGGAAAAGACACGTTCCTCCATTAGTTCAACTTTTAACTTCTTAAGTAATGCTTGAAGAGAGCATTGCGCTCTCTCCCTCTCTCTCTCTCCAATTATAAATTATTGGATAAAAAACTACGATGAAAAAAAGATGATTTTAGCTTTACGTAAAAATCCCAAGTGTAAAAAATGTGCAGGAATTTGTGGAAGCCATAGAAACCTCGATGAAATCTCACGACGCTTCAAGTTAAGATGTGCATTCAAGAACTCTTAACTGTAATATTTTGTAAGAAGCGTATGCTTCCATCATCCGCTGTTACTTTTGATGAAATAAATTAACATAACCTTAAAATGTTTTATAACTACATATTTAAAAATATTTGGATCATAACGAAAGGGTTAAAAAATCATTCGATTGTAAATGTACTACAATTCTGCTACGGGTTGCAGACTATGTAGATTTCCATTCATCAATTCCAATTACATCCAAACAGGTTATATTAGTGGTTGTATTACTGCTTTTTAAACAAGATGAAATTTTGCGCTTAGAAGCTTGAAATTTCATTTGAAAATTCAAGTTTTCAGCAAATCAGGTATATTAATATGTATGAATTGCGCCTCAGTACCCATACCTTGTTGTTATAAATAATGAAACTTCCAAACTTTACCCCACTCAACTTCTCAAAATTCCGTTACCTAATTTAAAATCTAGCAACCCTCTGCAATTCTCAGTTCGCTCGAATGCTAAAGGGATCCAAGATCATCATCACCCATGGCACCTCTGATATGACTTATTGATATTGATAGGCGTGTAGCAAGCAGCAGATGTCCGGTCCAATAGCCTGTGCCCAAGCCACTAGCCTTTCAGGGCACAAATATCGATTTTCCTCCCCAAGAATTCGCAATAGATATTCTGAAAACCCAAAAGCAACTCGAACTATTTGAGACAAATTCAATTTGAAATGCTTTCGACCATGGTTCTGACTGGAAATATTGTCATATTTATGGCAGAAAGACGAGTCCAGAGTCCCAGTCATCATTTTCAAATACTTGTCATGTGCATTTTTGAGCAGTCAGCTAACTCTGGAGGAATTTAGTATGATGGGAAGGGGGATTGTTACCCCGTGTATTGATCACAAAAAAAGCAATAGGAATGGAAAACCAGTGTGAAAATGGTAAGGAATTTCCGGCCTAAAACCCTAAAAGATGCTTATCTGTATTGATTTGCATGCCATTTTGAGGCAACGCGTGACCCTGTAGGGAATGTTGGAGGACATCAGTAAAATAAAACCAAATAGATAAAGGCAGTGATGGATGAGGCCATTGAAAATGGATTAAAATCATAATGGCTACATTGGCTACCATCTCAGTGCGTGACTTTTGTCTATCAATCTATGACATGAGAAAATATTACAGTTACTGTTTAAAGAACACTAGAATTTAATAAATGTGAAATTAAATTGTTACAAACCCAAACATTTTGGCAAATTCGTATTACACGTGTTAATATAAATATCATCATGCCTGGGAATGTGTACTATCGAAATATCCAAAAAGTTGTTTAATTTATTATCGATTTGTTGTTGCTAGTGTACTACTTAGTAATATAAACATCTATACATTTTTTGATATTTTGGAAGAGTCATTATGATGATATTCGGTATAACGTAAATTCAATTATTTATGAATTACTTGGTATAAACATATAAATAATTTAGCAACTATCCTGTTGAATATACAATACAGTAATAGTATTATCTGCATCGATTGGAGTTTGTTAAGTAAGGCGGCTATACAAGTCAGCTAAAATAATCAGTGAATTCAAGAGTGCCCAATGTTTAATCAATACTGCTTCTCGAAATCTTAGGTGCGATTGAGATTCTCAAAATAGATTTATTGTTCAATGATACAGACTTAGGTGCAAGATGTCATCCAGAGCAAAGATGGCAAAGTAGTTTAACTGCAGTCTATTTATTTTAAGCCTAGACCTATCTGAAGTCTGATGTGTCGTGATAAAGCATGGTCCGATCTGAAATGGAGCTGCTGCCAATGGTACAATAATTGATCCCCCCATAATATGCCACTTACAAAATGGTTCAAATGCTTTTTTGTAGTCATGGAAATGCATTTACGTCATTCCTTTTCAGTACTAGTCAATATCGATAGAGAGCTAGTTGTTTATGAAATCACTGACCAATAGAACATCGTCGACCCACAACTGGTGAGGGAGAGAGATAAGATAGTTTTTATGGTCGTTAAATTAATGTCTAATCATGCATTATTAAATGGGTGCATGTTTGTTAACAATTTGTTGTATGGCAAAGATGATGTGGGTTATTCTTGCACCTATAAGTATATATATATATATATATATGCAAGTAGGGATAATGTAAAATTACTCGGTGAGTAATTGATTTCAATGAAGGAGCCATTCAACTCAAATGTGTTCATGACCTATTCAATCAATGCAATTGCTTCTGAGAATTTCATTTTATTTTTAACCATTCAAAGAATTTGAATGACATATACTAGCTTTGGTATAATCAATAGCAGTTATTTATATAAATATACAACGACTTTATTCACAATAATTTTGATTCTCAGTTTAAGTCTTAAGCTTTACAGATATACTATTCCCTATTATATTACGTAAAAGTTTATTATGGATTATATGTTTACGAATAAAACAAAAAATGTTTACAAAAAATTGTCAAGCTAAAAGTATTTGCTTAGTTTTATGAGGTTATTGTATATGATTTATATAGAATTATGCAAAAACTATACTCGGTTGATCAATACACAGAAGTTTTCAATAAATAAGTCAGTCAACTTCAAAGTAATTCAATGTAAAAAAAAAACTATTAAGCTCTCAAAGTAAGTGTATACAATTTCAGACTCATCAGGATTAAAGACTGCGATATAGCAGAAAATTAAGTTTCATTAAAAATCTTCAGAAGAAATAGTGCTATTCAGGCGCCCCATTGACCAACTTTAGACTGCTTGCCAGTTTACTTCCTTACAATAGACTGAATCCGGTATATTTATAGGGTTTAAGCTGAGCCAAATGTATAAATTAGCTTTTCTTTTTCCCCTTTCTCCGCCGTCGTAGTTCTTTTTTCATCTAGTTAAGATCTTTGGCATGTTTAAGCGACAATATCGGCGAAAGAAAGTTTTTCATTCCACCCTTCATTTGCCATTATCGTAGTAAATGTAGACTTTTTGGATGCGCAGACACGTATCTCTTTGTATTCATATAATGCCCAGGCTCCAGTCAAAAAGCACAAAAAACTCCTCGCAACAATTGTAATTTGGAAATAACCCCGTTATGTACATTCTGTACATTGGTTATTATAGACTCCAAGACGAGATTTCAAGTGTGCTAGACATGGGAAGCAACTTTGAGATAGTTTATTACGACTACATTGTAGTACTCTACTAACTACACTGTATAGATAAAATAATTATTTATGAACATATGCAGTTTGTACAGAACAAGCTTTCGTTTTTCCTCCATCCATGCACTCTCAATACTTTCCTCGAGAGTTGCTTGGTAACCGTTGCCAGTTTACCACATTTAAAAACTTCGATGCAAGTTTCAGTTATATATACAGAGTTTGTCCGCAAACCCTGAAAGTCTGGAGTGTTATTCAACAATGTATACAGAGAGCCTAACTCGTGGGTAATCTGGCACGGAGCTATATATAGTTTCTATAGAAATGATGAACTCCTGATTATTAAATTTTGATATGTCTGCGCTGGAAAACGTACTAATAAGCACTTCCATAAGCCGATAATTGATGTGAAACGTGAGATTAATATAAAATCTATGATATTGATGTGGTTGATGAGAATACGAAAACACAACTTGCTATGACTGTTTTCTATTCGCTTAGAATTACAAAAATTACAATATTTTAGCCCCCATAATATTTTGTATATATAATAGTGAATTCCACATTTGAAAGAAAATATATTAAACACAGTTATTAAGGCTACCTTAAGTTCATGTTGTCAGAATATGTCAGAAACCCATGGAAAATTAATTCTCAATGTGCTTATTACTTGGTTGTTTAGAATAAGCAGGGAGATTTGAAACCTTAAATGGTTTTAATTGGACTGCACCACTACATACTTTATTTGTTCATATTTCATTCTAATATGGAATACATTTGAATCTGGTGCTTTTAAGATATTTCCGGATAAAGTTGCAACACTGTTGGTTGAAACCCCATTGTCAGGATGCAACCTCTTTGGTATCTTATGCATCTATTCAGGAAACATTCAGTAGGCGTAATGTTTGAAGCAGAAACTTTGAAAGTTCTGACTTTGGAAATATTGTTGGTAAGATGTGACGTTAAACTTGGACGCATTTGTTTTTGGCTTTTTCTCAAGTTAATTCATTCAGCATCAGAGATTTTGATATTAGCCTCACGTTTCACCGCAATTATTGAGCTTGGCGAATTGCTGAATGGTGTTCTTCTCATTGAAGACATAACGAAATTGAATAACTTCGTCCATCATTTCTGTATATAAATTAGTTTTCAACGCTCCAGAAACCTGAAGGCTAAAAATCATAACTTATTTTACAATCAAGTATGCTCCATATACTATGCTACATGGTTATCACTAAAGCCTATCACTCTAATTTTAAAATGTAATATTATATTTGATACTAAATTGTAACAAACCGAAACGTACTTATTTTTTGCAGACATTCGAATATATTCATGTGTATGTTACTGTTTCATTCTATGAATTTAGTACACTATACAATGTGTGTTTAATACTTTTAAACTGTAAATTTATATTGACAGTTTGGTTATCAAATAAGAAATTGAAATATATAATGTATTGTTTTTTTGCGCAAAGTTGGTGACGACCCACATGTGCACAATGTTTTCCATATAATATTTAAATTGTATGCTTGAAATGCGTATTGCGTAGAATCTATAAAATCATCGTAAACCATCACAGGATCGCATATTCCGAAAAAAATAAAATAACGACAAATGCCTTAAAATGTCAAAATAAATTTACTCTTACGTTTCCCAGTAGAACTCAGGATGAATGCGCTATGAATTATGCGCATTATACGTCCCTCATTTATCAGAAAATAAGCCTACACTTTCAACTTTTTTGCTATGATTTCCGTCTGTGCCCGTACTGCTTCAGTTCACTTTTTGTATATGAAAAGTTTAAATAACATATGGTCGAAGTGCATATGCGTTATGCCACTTTATTTAAAGAAATTAAGCATTCGTGCAGAAATATTGATTTTCTAGATTGAAGTCAAAAGTACCGGAAACTTTAAGTGACCCTTTAAGGGTTATACAAAAGTTATAAACTAGTAACAACGTCTTATCAAGATTTTATACAGTTATTCTTGATGTCATATGATTGTCCTTATCTTCTGAAATAAACACTACAATCGAAAGCATTTGCATCTAAGAGTATATAATTAACATAGTACGATTCTGATGAAATCTCGTTTTAGATACAAAATATCAATGACAATTTTGTTTAAAAATTAAATTTAGTGATAAGTTTAAATTTCTACGAATACAGTGTAACACTTAATGCGATTCAAACAAAAATTCTTGATTGTTATCCTGATTAGGTAATGCCGTGGTTAATTATCATTTACATATTCCAGCAAACAGCATTTAAAATTTTCGAGTAATCATTCGATTTAGTGATTATTTCTATTAAAACTTCATCAGTAAACAAATTTCTTTGTATTTCTCCGAATATTTACATTACCGATTCGTTCAATTACAATATTAATCCATCCATAATCCAAATTCTTATTCTGGAAAACTAGATTAGGTTTAATACTTCGTAAGGGTGACATGATAATTTTATTATAAAAATTAGATAAAATGAACCATAATAAACATTTTTTACGATCAGTTATAGTAATTGACGTTGTTGTGACTCGTCTTTCTACTTTCTTATAACTATATGAGATAGCAAAAACATGTACTACATCGTCTCCGAAATGGCTGGAGTCCGCCCTTGTCCATCAGTATAGATGAGTTTATGATAATAGAATGGAGTGTTTATTTATTTGGCTAGATTGTTACGGTTTCCTCCCTTTCAAGTAGATTGTGATTGTAAGCCTGAGGTCTATCAATATGCACGCCAAATGTTGTTGGTGTAAATATTTGCAATGGTCCGAAGAAGTCATTATATGAAAAAACATCTATATTTTACTGCTTTAAACATACCAGAACTTTATATGTAGCAAAATTATACTAGAAGGGCATATATACACCAAAGAGTAATGTTTAAGCAGTAATCAAAACTTCGGATAAATAACAATAAAGGTCTTAATAATTCAAAAATTCTAATAATTTACAAAATTGATTCATAGGAAATTCAGCATTCATTTCCCCCATAAATTAAATATCTAGATATGAATGCAAGTTTCCAGGTTGAGAGGCTATTGTTTGATGTCGAGGACAATTCAGAAATGCCTTCAGGTAAAGTGCCCTTATAGTCGCAATATTTGGTATTCAATAATCCCTACATTGGTCCCTAACATTGTCGTCTTTATCATAAAATCGTACTGTATATAACTGTACGATTTTATGATATATTGCTTGAGAAATTCAACACGAAATGTGATAATTTGAATATAGTAAAAACCATTTCAGTTCATTTCAGAAATGTTTGTTTAGATATTTTGACTATAATGTACGTTAACCTGAATCTCCAAGCATAATTACTTTTTTTGGTGTACTTATCTGTCTTTTTGTTGTAAAAGTTGCGCAGTTCTGTGCATTCTCTCTCCAATTTAATATAAGGTGGTAAAAACCCCACTTTAAAAAAAAAATATAGTCGCAGGCAGTTACAAATATGTCCTGCACCAAAAATAGAGAAGCAAAAATATTGGTTTTGACTGAAAATGGAATACCAGTTTTCCATTTCTTTTACAGCATGCATGATCCCTTCAGACTAATCTTTAATACAAATCAAAGTTGGAATACAAGTATTGATTTCCGATACATCCATTTGTAAAGCAACACACAAAGTGCCTGATGAGATAAAGACTGTTTACTAACTAGGACCATAGTATATGACCGGTTTAGGGATCATGTCTACGACTTGAACTCCTGTCCAGTCTCCAATTTATGAATCGATCAAATTTCACCAGGATTTCTCTTTCTCTCCCATGGGATCTTCAATTCTCTTTAGTACCCCGATTGTTTACAAAGGACCAACATACATTTTCTGAAATATTAATACTGCTTTGTCACGGTCGATTTTAATGTCCATGTGCACGAGACTTTGATGCTGACCACATATTATTATCACAGTCATGTGGTCATGCACGTAAATAAATCCATATATATACTGTATTATATACACACACGTTGTCCTAGAGATCCCCAAAAATCGTTGAATTTTTTATGAATCTGACTGCAACAGATGCAATGAAGATTATAAAAAAAATGTATATACGACAGGGATCGATGCACATATAGAGATCATGATCTTAAAATTGATTACCATTATTATTGCTTAAAAATCCTATACATGTGGGGCCACATTAGGCAAAATTGACACATTTGCATTACAGGCGAAGATGGGTATTCGAAAATGTTATCAAAAATTAGCATAATCATGTTGACAATACGTGGAATTTCTGGTAATAACTTTTTCCTGAAATTCTCTCTAACTATTCATTATTTTTTGTATGTGAATTGTACAACATTTTTCGTAACTCTTACTACTAGTTTTTTTCCTGTTCACAAGTTAAGATGATCAATTTGAATGCTTATTTTTTCCCCCTTTGTTTCCAAGTGGTTGCACTTTACCATATATCTTTTAATATTTCAAGCAATTCCCCAGATAATTTATTAGAAGAAGAAAATACTCGCTCGTATAGCCTTCAACGGTGAATACCATTCCTAAAATAAATGAACAAGCTCCCTAAACGTTCATTATACGAAATTATTCTATGAATGGATGTTCTATCTATTTTCAGGGATTCGTGGCTTCACGCAATGATGCTGAAATAAGTAAAATATGGAGAATCTATAGCTTTAACCCGTGTAATGCCGAGCTTTTTTTTTCTGAAACCAATTTGTAATTTTATTGTCAGAATTATTTTGTTGATCGCCCTTAATACCCACTTTCCTCCATCACCCTCTCCGTATACCCGACCATTTTTTTATCTATGTGAATTTAGTTGCTCTTAACTCGATTTGAAAGCAGTCTGACAAGGGGCGATATCAGTTAATGCAAAATTTTATAGCTTCTACGATACTTAGGAATGGAGATGGTCTAACAGCACTTTAGATTTTTTTACACTGGTATAGTGCCTTAGCTATGAAATTTTTTGTGTGCTAACTTTTCCTTCAAGAAAGTCATCCGAAATGACGTGCTATTATCTTTAACAAGAAATTACCATAACTAATTTCCTTCATCATTGCTTCAAATCCAAAATCACGTTCAGATTAGGCAAATTTAATAAACTGTCTCTCACACTAGAGATAGGCATACGCGGTGAAATTTCGTATAGTTTTTAATATTATCGGAGCATGTAATAAGTTTATTATCACATTTTGGTGTTTTTATAGTGTGCTCCTTTATCGTTTCAGCATATGTGATTCGAATTAACTAGGCCTAATGACATAAAAACGCAACGATATTAAGCTTATCTTGTTAACGAAATGTTATATTTGCTATGGCAAGTGACCTCGTTTCTGTTACTTAACATGCTTAAAAATTTAGTTTTTTCGATTTCTTCATACCTTATTATATCTAACAGCACATTTTGGAATATTATATAAAGATCTAGAAAAAAACTACATTTTTCACACTTCATCTTTTTATGAAATTCTATTATTTCATATTGTTGGATGCAATTTTTATCTCTTGCTTTGGACAATTTTCTGTAAGATAATGAAAAGCGACTGAAAAAACTAGACCGTATAGCCTTTTTTTTAAAAAAAATAATAATTTGCAAGGTGCATTAGTTTCAGTGTGACTACCACAAAAATATGCAAATAACAGAAACAAATCTCATTACAGGAACTAGAAAAAATATAATGAAAATGTGAAAACACGAGTATCACGGGGTATTAAATAATAAATTAATATAAAAAACTCTTAATATGCAGCACGCAGGATGTACAGAAAACATACATGCATACAGTGTTGGCACGTTGAAAAATTAAGTGAGGGTGCTGCGGAGTATTGCTATGAAGCGCGCCAGTTATAACTGAGGGAGTGACAGTGCTCTCTCTCCTTCGCAGCCTGGCGTGCAGCTTCCTATGTGCGCATGCGCACAACAGTCAAACACCACGTAGCTAGAGCGCTGTGAAACGCAGTTGCATAACATTTTTTAGATCTTTTTTCATTAACTGGGAGGATGGCTAAAGAGTTAATTAAATAAATTAAAGAATAGATTAAGAATATATTAAACAATAAGGAATTAAAGAAAAAAAGACTCAATATATTAAATGTTATCGATGATATCCAGTGATTGGGGGTGCTACAGTTCCACAGTGCCTATGCACGGGCCGCCACTGCATGCATATGAACATTGGAGGCGTGCAGAATAATTTCAGTTTAAGCCTTTCTTGTATTTAAAAAAAACTCGTACTGTCTAAATTCAAACATAAAGATATTCAGCAGTAATTCTTAGGACATATACTATGATTTCATGTGCTGTTTGTGGTAATTTAGATTAGATCATAAATAATGTTGTTTTGGGTCACACTGTTTTTTTGATGAATTGAAAACATGTCTTTTTATTTCCAAAATACAGTGGGTCCTTGTCACCAACCTTACACAAATATGGCATAAATAACCGAAACCTAGACTACATTATAATGAAGTCAACATCATGATGTTTAGATTAATTTTTTTGTATACTTGATGAAAACTTCAAATGTAAGCCACTTATACATGCTCTGAATCATCACGTCTCACATGTTGTCTGTTGACTTAATTACGAGTATGCCTTTCAAGTTTTTTATGCAAAATAATAAGACTTTAATACAAGATGAAATGACAACTGTTTGTAATTAATTAGTGAAGTAGGTTTATACGCGACAAGCCACTTTGCATAATAATCAGTGATGCTAAAAATGATGGTACAATTTATTCAAAGTAAATTGAACTAGTGTCTAGAATAAGCTGATAAGTATAATATTTAGTAAACAATATTTTGCCCATAATACACTGATATTATCGGTTAGTTTGAACTTAGTTTTAATTCTGATTGCCATTTCTTTTGCATGCCCCAAAACTTTCCAAGTTTCTAATTTAGGAAAAGCCTTCACGGGGACTAAATTCGCAAGAATTAGTCTCGAAAAGCCAGGATTTTGGAAGCAAAATTGCAAATGTTGCATTTACATGCGACGTTTTCAAAACATGTATATAATGCCTTAATTAGCCGCACATGGCTGAATTTAGTAATCCGGGCGAGAATATGCAAACTGCTAATAAAAGCAATAACTCGTAAGCTAAAATTTGAATTGCAAATTATAACTGGGTCACTAGTGTCCATTTGGGGTTCAAACGCTCGGCTTCAGGGCTGTAATTGCCCATGAGCTGAACAAATGAGGCAATTTTGGCAGCGAAGATGGCACTGTGTTATGCCAAGCATTCATTTGGCAACTTTAGGCAGGTTTGGGGAAACTTGGCGAGAAATGAAAGTCACATTTGCAGAAATGCCGTGCTGTAGTTATGTCATGAATGAGCGAATTTATTTCCGCAATTGCTTGGAATTTTCGGTTTGGATTTATGCGCAATGACCAACATTAACCTTATTAAGATTTTAGCACATTTCTCTCGTAATGAACAAAATATGGAGCTTTGAAATTCTATGAATGTGGCCCATTTAAAAACAAATTTCCATTTTGGAATATGATATCTTTGCTATGAGAAGTAGACGAACACATATTGGAAAAGGAATGAAAACATAACTAGAGAATTTAGTGTTTTATTGCAATATATGTTGTTGTTACTGAAAATACCATTTTTTCAAATGTTTGGACATTGTTATGTATTAGATGAAAAAGTTTCTACCATTTAGGATTGTTCAAGTTTTTCTATCGTTTAGCATTTACGTCCACATGGAAAAGAAATGCATTTCAAAAATGCATATAGATTGAGACACTGAAATGCATTTCAAAATGTATTTTTAAACGCATTTTTAAATACATTTTTAGAAATGCATTTTCGGTGTCTCCATCCATATGTATATTAAATGCATTACAAATGCATTGCAAATCATTGTAAATGCATTTCTGTTCCGTGTGGGACGAATTCTTCTGGGGGATTAAAGTCAAGAGATTATTATTGATAAAGTACAAGTACAAGTAACATTTTATAAGCTAACATAGCTATTACAGAATTCTGTGTATTTTTTTTTATATTAGATTAATCCTTTCAAAAAAAATTCTTTAGAAACACACAATAGTTGACCAATCATAGCCGGATTATTCTAACAAAGCAATTTTCTATTGTTATCTACCAGACGTCTGAGAGTATATGCTTGCAGTGTTATTATTATTGCAGACATGATGCATTTCTCATTCCTAATTAAACTTCTTGAAATTCAGATTAGTTTTTAAAAGAATAGATCTGGTCTCTTAAGTTTTTTTAATGATATCTATAAATAAAGCTCGGGAAAATGAATTTTATGCATGGCACGACACAATAATGTCGATTAAATTTACCAATGAAATCTGAAATCTGAACGATTTCTATAGTCTTTCCCAAGATCACTTTGATGATGCCGCTTTAATTTAGTTCGTAGGTCGCACTCCAACCACTAACACGAGCTTAATTTAGTGCTCTTCATCTTTTAATATTTATTTATGCAGGCTGGCTCACCAATGGGGGGCGCTCTTTGGAAATGTTTGCGATACAGTAGAGAGAGCAGCGAGTTAAAAATTTCAAACTCGTTTGCTCTCTGTAATACGAATTTATGGAAAAATCAATGAAGGCAAATGTCGTTACTCGAACATTCTGTTATTGTATGCTAAGAGGAAATGAAGAAGAAGAAGCAGCAACTACGAAGTAGACTATTCAAAAGTGCAATGTTAAATACAGGGAAATCGCAGGGGAGGTTTTTTTGATTGCAGAGTTTCAACGTGCAATTGTTCGTTGAAGGTTCCTATGATTTATTTACGCTCATCAAGTACTCCGACTACTGCAAATAACGAACATGAAAGTTTCTTATGGTGCGCACCAACTTGCTATAAATATTGCGAGGAACAAATAAGCGTGGCAAATGAGTATTTTTATGCAATTTTAAGCTACAATCTACATCCACCAATTTGAGAACGCTTATTAGGCAAAATACGCTCGGATATAACAATTTTTGCCGAATGATTTGTTGTAACGCACCAGTTTTATACACACACCTTCTCCTCTATGTTTGTTGCGTATCTATAGCCAAACTGAATTTTAAAACCAACTTGCAGTAGGTCTGTTAATTTTGTACTTAACTATAAGTGGTTATTTAAAAAAAACGTCCCCGAAATACTTTCAAATATTGAACTCCCCCTACCCCCTGTCCACATGGTGTCCACTTTAGCCCAACCCTCCCCCTCCCCAGTGTCCAGACATTTTTTTGGAATCTACAAAGGCCCATCATATAAATTTCCAAGCACCCGCCTCACTACCAATTCCACAACATTTTCCAGATTATTCTGATTAACAGAAATTCCCTGAACTCTAAGGAAAATGTCATCATCAAATTGTTGTTTAACAAAGTTAGGCATAATTCCCGACTCTCCCGAGGTTTTAAAAATTCCAGTACACTTGGGACTGGGGACACATTTCTTCTGGTGCCTATTTCCCCTTTCATTGATCTTTATAACTTAATTATACATGTAAGGAACTAATTTGCACAATGTCGCGAAGTAAGACCAACACGCGGACTTTGGATCAAACTATTTATTACAAAA
>JAQGAE010003815.1:0-13871 GCA_034696685.1 Julus scandinavius
CCGTGGTGTAGTGGTTATCACATCCGCCTAACACGCGGAAGGTCCCCGGTTCGATCCCGGGCGGAAACACTTTTTTTTTTTTTTTTTGATTTTTTTTTGTGGCATAATTTGGATACGCAACTCTTGATACAATATATGTTTGTAAAATTGGTGATTTTTTTATACATATATTTGTTTAATGAGTTAAATTTAAAATTGATAAATTGCATTGATTAACATTTATTTTATTCCCCGATTAAGTTTTATGAACCACCGACGGTGCATCCGACCATATTAGCATGGGCGATGTCAAACATTCGAAAACGTCATAGATGTTGAGAATCACTCGCATATCCTATATGCACGCTGACAATTAATTAATTTATTCATTCCGTTTTAATTCGCGACCACAATTAAATTATGTTCGGGTGAAGTGAAGCATTTCCTGTTTCATGATGCCCAGCAGGCAAGGACACTAATTGTTTCCATGGTTACGTCTTTCTAAAAGCTGGAATACACTGTGTACTTATTCGTCATTATCGTGTGCAGTTGGGTATCACCGTTTAAAAACGTGTTGCACCAAGCTTAAAAGTCCATTCAACACACACACACATCTGATCCGCCTCTTGGCCGTTCCGTGAAACATGTGAAGGAAAATATCATATCGTCTTTTCATACATTTTAGTTGAAACAACCGCACAAAAGCACGTACACCCCTGTAATAGGCGAATGGACATAATATAAATACAAGTACATTCAATGGCAAAAAACTTCGTTAGTTTGTAAAGTAGTATTTTTAAATGTTATTCTTATCAATAAATGGACTAGTTTCCTTATAAAAGTTCAAAGTACAACTAATTATACTTTACATTATCGAAAGTTAGTGAGGGACTCTGTCGGTAGCGTGGCCGAGCGGTCTAAGGCGCTGGTTTAAGGCACCAGTCTCCCTGGAGGCGTGGGTTCGAATCCCACCGCTGCCATGTTTTTTTTATTATCTTTTTATTTAATAAAACTTTAAGTAATATTACCCCAAAAAGCTTCCAGGGTCTTACTTATAAATTGATGGAAAAGAATAAATTCTTTTAAATTTGGCTGTGAATCTGCATGAAGATATTGGGATTGGTATTTTGGAAATTTCATTAGTTAATCTAATCAAATCTTAGTCGCACCGAGGCGCTGATTTACATATGGATACAACCTTATTTGGAAATATCAACTCGATGAGGATCGTTCATTATGACAAATGTTCTGCCTATTTTTAACACACAAAACTTTGGGAATGAAACGTGTCATTAGGTGCAGGGTGTCTGATGGAGATATCACCAGACGCCATTTCACCTCCTAAAAAGTGCTAACGGTCACCTGTTCTGAGCCTGCATTGGGACCCTTCATGCCACGTGAAGAAAACCTGATTGCAGGGATAATTAGGATCTATTGGGAATTCAACATATAACGCTTAAAGCGATGGTTCTGAAATGAAGGGTTGAAGGTGAGTCAAAAGACGTGTACGTCATTATATTTTAGAATTTTAATTTTTTATATACATTCAGCCGTTTGATAGAAAATGTAGTACAAAGGTGGAAAACTTTGATTTTCATTGTAATTGGTACGATAATAATAGTCGTTTCCATATTTTACCAACGGTAGCGTGGCCGAGTGGTCTAAGGCGCTGGTTTTAGGCACCAGTCTCCCCGGAGGCGTGGGTTCGAATCCCACCGCTGCCATGTTTTTTTTTTTAAATAAAACCCCAAATAATGTTAACTCAAAAAGCGTCCAAGGTCTTGCTTAGGAATTGGTTAACACTGGCGGGAAAAAATTAATTCTTTTAAATTTGGCTGTGAATCTGCATCAAGATATTGGGATTGGAATTTTTTAAATTTCATTGATCAATTTAATTAATTAATATCATCAAATCTTGGTCGCACCGAGGCGCTGATTTACATATGGATGCAACCTTGTTTGGCAATATGAATTCGATGATGGTCGTTCATAATGAAAAAGGTTATGCCTATTTTTAACACAACAAACTTTGGCACTGAAACGTGTCATCAGGTGCATGGTATCTGATTGAAATGTCATCCTACGCCATTTCGTCTCTTAAAAAAGTGCTAACGGTCACCTGTGCGAAGCCTGCATTGGGACCCTGCATGTCATGTGAAGGAAACCTGATTGTAGGGCCACGTGGTCGATAATTAGGATCTATTGGGAATTGAACATAATGCTTAAAGCGATGGTTCGGAAATGAAGGGTTGAAGGTGAGTAAAAAGACGTGTACGTCATTATATTTTAGAATTTTAATTTTTTTAAATTTTTTTTATATACATTCAGCCTGTTGATAGCAAATGTAGTACAAAAGTGGAAAACTTTGATTTTCAATTTATTTGGTACGATAATAATAGTCAATTCCATACTTTGTCAACGGTAGCGTGGCCGAGCGGTCTAAGGCGCTGGTTTAAGGCACCAGTCTCCCTGGAGGCGTGGGTTCGAATCCCACCGCTATCATATTTTTTTTAATGCCAAATTTCAGGAAAAATAACCTTAAGATAATTTAAAAGAAGATTTTTTGTAAGCGTATTTTTTAATCGGCTAAAATTAATTTGTGTATGTAGTACATTTTCGAATTTTGTCATTTAGTAATGATTGTGATTTAGTAATTTTGTAATTAATGTTAATGACCTGAAGCTTGTGAAATAGTCATTATTTAAGCAGGGGCTCCACCAAGGCGTATATGTGCGTATATATATACACGTTTTTTACAAACATATGCAAAAAAGTTCGCCCTCCGGGTTTGTTTCAGCCGCCATTTTTTAAATATATGTAAATATCAAAATTGTTCAGCTATTAAAGCCATTTAATAAGTGTACAATTTTGATATTTACATATATTTACAAAAAGGCGGCTGAAACAAACCCGGAGGGCAAACGTTTTTGCATATGTTTGTAAATACGTGTATATTACGTACATGTACGTCTTGGTGGAGACCCGGCTTAAGTAAGCAAAGGCAGTATGTTGCACCTATTGATAATTCATTCACATAGCCTTATAACGCCCCTATTGTTAAATAGGCATGTTTTAGTTGTAACAAAAATCAGCTTCTAAACATTCTAACTCATAAATGAATTTCAGGCACATCCCCAATTCAATTATCCTCACATTTGTCATAGTGAAACTGCGTAGTTTCATTTGATCACCCCTTAAATTCCGGGTCAAAGTCGTTTTTCAAAACTAAGCGAGGCACCATTGGGACTCGCTGGTTTGCCACCAGTTAACCTTGGCCAATTGTTCCTTGCATTGATAACATCGCTATAATGGGCCGTTATTTTTCGTAAATTTCATTTTCAGCTAATGCTTTGTTAGAAGAAACCTCATCTGAGCCACGTGTGTTTGCGCTATTGTCGTGAACCAAAGGAATTTGCATAATTCTGGAGCAGATGTATTTCGCCATTAGGCGAATGGCAAATTTGATTTGAATTGAAGCGAACGAGAAACATGTTATAACACGAGTCTGAACATGTTTTCCAATTTCCGCTTTGGCAACCTTTTATATACCACACGTTTTGAGCATGATAAGACAATTTCCGCTAGTACACGCATACGTGTGCATGGGAACTGTATATTGAATTTAACTTGTCTAGAATATTTACTCATGGGGATATTTGTTTTTAATATGTCTAGCTTTTGGTAAATCGCTTACAAAAAAGCTATAAATTTACATAAATGGAAATTGTGATCAAGAAATGTGTTATTAATCAATGCGACCAGCAAACCATCAAATTTTTACTTGGCCATCCATATAGTAGTATGTATACTTAATTTCCAAATCTAATCTAATGTAATAGGTAATCGTATTTCTGTAAAACATGACCGTTATTCTGCACACTTTGGCGGCGTAAGGAACTTTATAGCACTGGCAAAGCATTTTTTAAATGCTGAAGAGTTTCTAAGATGGCCACTTGTGGAGTAAATGGCCGCGGCCATCTTTTTATGTTAATGTCATGTTATATTGTAACTATAGGGGCTAAACCGGACAATTACTAATTTGTCAAATGTAAAACACAAGATACAGTATACTTTGTACAGTATATGATACAGTACCATCTTATCCATTTTTTCCTGGAACCTGAGGTTGGTTAAGGGAGAGAGCCGGTTAATCCGGAGATTACAAGTAATCAATAATATTTTCGCTTATATTAATTGTAAATGCACTTTATAATTAAATATTTTATTTACTACGGTATTATTATTGATTTATTTTGCTTAACAAGTTAGACTATCTATGCACTAGTAACAAACTTAAAGTTAGTGGGGATTTTTTGTACATTTTTTGGTCGCAAACTGGTAAATTACTAGTAAATTTGAAAAGTGATAACTTTTAGATGGGTACAAACCGGTCTCAAACTCATTAACTTCCTCATTAATTCTTCGTAAATTTTCTGATAATTTACTGATCATAAACTGTTAATTTTTAAGCAAACACGATCACTTTATTATCTGTTAGTGATTGTGCGCACAATTGATCAAATACTTTTAATTAACTGATAGGATTTTAAAACAAATATTAAAAATTTATAATCAGCTTTTGTGTAGTTAATTTTATGCCATTAGCGAAAATGTTAAAGGCAATTTAATTTGTTTTCACTAGTATCAAACTGCCGGTTAAATCGGAGAGTCGGTTAAGAGAAAGCCGGTTATGAGGAAACGTCTATTGTGCTGTATATTATAACATTGAACCATGTTTGAATTTAACGTTTGAAGCAGGGCTTTGTAACAAGAAAAAAATATTTTGAATTTAGTAAGGTATCCAGGTATCGGAATTGCTATTTTAGGCAGACCTGATTTACAACTATAAAGTCTTTGTAAGACTTGAGGGAGATTGAGGCTTTCTAAAGGCATTATTATTATAATGAAAATGTTTTAACTTTTTCAGAAAATGTAATATTATTCCAGACATCCTTTGGGGAAACTTTAAATTAATTATACACATGTTTCGATTCTAAACAAAAGTTAACTTAAGTATAAACATAATGGAAAGCTTTATCCCTATTATATATTACAGTATAGATTCCGGATAATGGGACTGCAATTTTATCGAAACTTCCAAATGTCCAAAAAATGAATTCTATTTTCCTCAACAAGTTCCACATAATTTGAGTAGTCACAAGATGGCGAGGTTCACGAAAAATTGGAAATTTAGTTATTAATGTTGTTATTAGATAGTGCAGTGTTTGATTAGTTAAGAGTGTGTTTGTCATGCGGTGCATATTGGGCAATGTTCCGTTATTCCGTTATTGATCCAGGATAGCCATAACTTTGGTTTCTATTACGACACGATGGACCTCCAATAAAATTCTCAGTAAATAGTGTTTCGCAGTAACAAATGGACTTTTCCTTTTCAAAATTTGGCTTTTTTTTCGCAGTGTCTGACGCGTAAAAGACCATCTGCGCCCTATCACTTTGATGAGGAATTTGGCAAGCTCAACTGCACAACTGCCAAGGAGGACGGTCGTGAAATATGGAATGGTTTTGAAGGGAAATAACTTATAAAAGGATGGGGAGGTCACAAACGATATGGCTTGCAGATATCATCAATACTGCAAAAAATTGATGGGGTGATGATGGGCAGGATTAACCCCTTCGACCCAGGTGTATTTTATGGCGTACCCTATCGATTGATAGGGACACCATGCTTACCCAACCATGAGTGGGAGGCCAGGGCAACGTTTTTGCCAGATGAAATACTATGCTTTTTCCAAAGATTTCTTTTCATTGCGTCCATTCAACAATGAAAATGGAGATAAAATCTTCGGTAAATTACGCAACCCGTGAAAGATGCGGACGGATACAATTGCCTGGAATTGTGCTCAGTTCAAAAGTCAACCAAATTTTTTTCTTGCCTTTTCTTGGAAGCAAAAATCTCCTTCTACTTTTTGAGGAATGATTAAAGGACGTAATAGAGAAGAAGGAATACTTGTTAAAAAAAAGCATGCCGTATAGACAGCTGCTGTTTAAATAAAATTAAACTTTACCATTTAAATCAGTGTTTTTCAACTGGTGTGCCTTGATGGGCCTTATAAGGAGAGGAAAAAAATTACTTTATATAAATTGTGAATAAAAAACATGAAAAATGTTTAACTAAGAGCAGATTATGGTATTTAAAAATAAATTTTTATTTATTTTACTGAAAAAATGAGAGACAATTTCTCCTTAAAATGCATTTGGTGTGCCACGACAATTTTGGTCCCATATTTAATGTGCCGACATAATTTTAAACGCCATTTTGTGTGCTATGAGTGGAGAAATGTTGAAAAACACTGATTTTGACAAGTATAATATTATATTAAGTATTATTAAAGCATAATATAATATTATACGAATCCTGAAATGAAGCATTATTTTGCATTTATGTAAGCTTAATTAAATAATTGAAACTTAATTTGTATACAAATTTATTGTAATTAAGATTGTCATAAAAGTATTTGTGACTTGAAATTTTGAAAATATTTTAAATTAATATAAATTCTTCATCAAAAATGAGCCCTCCTGGGCTTCATTTTTTCTTTTAATTTTCGGTCTTAGCATAAGTTTTGTTCAACATATGACACCTTACTATGATTTACCATATAGGGCTTTTTGTATCTATTTTGTAACTTTGTTGAAGCCATATTTATTGAGTCCATAGAAGGCAGGAGAGGGAATTTTTAATCTTTTAAAATCTTGAAAAGTTTTTACAAGTGTCCATAGACTATCGTTGGATAGGTGGGCAATTTTTTTTTTTTTTTTTTTTTTCAGTTTCGTAAATGTATGTAATGGAAACTAGCAAATTGAGTGTACTTGTACTTCCAGAGAAATTTTATAACTTCTTAAAAAGGATCTTAAATGAGAATTTTACTCTTAGATAGTAGATGGAGCTTAAAATCTAAGAGATGCCATCGTAAGTTTTCTCGAGAATCAAAACCTTTCCTCCATACATATATTCGTCCCTAAGTCAACTTTTATTAAGCTGCTCATGCTGCTGAAATGGGTCCTCCACGGTCCATTTGACACGCCCGATGTCTTCATATAAATTTAAATATTTTTCAGACGTTTTTTTTATATCATCCTAGTCAGGAATGACACGAAAGTTATATCACTTATAAAAGCTATTAAGCGGTGGCATTGCTTATTTGGCCCTAGGCCCCGAGAAATCTTCAAAAGACAATTTCCTCTTTTTCGCTACAAATCACGCTGGCCAATGTCGAGTTTCCTATTTCTGTAAAAACTGGGATATTTTTCAAATTTCAACGTCTGGATGAGATGACCTTTTAAGACTTTACCATTTTCGCTTCTAGAGACACGTTTCCTCTCTTAAAATAAATTGCGTTGGATATGTCAGCTCTCGCATGCTTGAATTTGAATATTGCGACATATCACGATTTAGGTCAACTCCAAGTCAGACTTATTTTTAAAAAAAAAAAAATTTTTCTTTGTCTCCATAAGAAGAAAAATGAAATTGAAATTTTTTCGCACAATTTTATAACGATGATTTATTGTATATTGAGATACTTGCATTAATGGAAATGAATGGCATGCAACGATTAACACTCTTCTCTCAGCTGCCTGACATTAGTGTCTAATTAATCATTTCACTGAAGGAAGAAGAAAAAAAAATCATAATTTTCGAAAATGATTTCATCTAAAAATAGCAAATCGAATTTCGTTATATTTTTGCATAACGGTATATTTTTAGAGAAATTTGATGTTTGTGCCAGTGTGGCCCTTTTGGTGTCAACGGGGTTAAAAGTCAACGTGTGTGCGTTGATTGCCTTGTGTTTCGCAACTTCTTTAGGAGGACCTAGAGACACTTGTCAAAAATTGTCATTTTTCATTTCGTTTTCGGCTACGGTCCGTAACCTTAATAGACTTTTTAATACATTTTCATAAGTGTCGATGGTGAGAGAGATCCGTATTATTGATCGCTCCTCTCATATTGACTTCATATGCATGGGGATGAAGAGTGAGTGTCCCCACCCCCCTCGTTTTTGTGATTGATTGAAATGTGTCGCTCGGAGCCACCTTCATTTTCGACACTTCATATATAACCAGGAATGCAATGGCTTTCTCCTTATTGGCACGGTGGCTCCGAAGTGCAAAACCTTCGTTCTTGGGCACCTCCAAATGGTGTCTAAACGCTTTTTGAAACATCGAAAGTCTGAAAACCAAAATGTGCATATTCAACACTTTCAAACTATTCTAAAACTACCGTCCTTGTGAAAAGAGTAACAGTGGATGATTAAAATATTAAAAATACGTTTTTTTAAAACTTCCCGCTTTAGTTTTATGCTATAAACACGAAATTCTAAATATCTGACGTTTCTGGTCTTGTAAACTTCGTAATATACATATACATATAGCCAAAATCTAGATCAGGTACAGCATGTGTCCAATCAACATGTTTAATCTTATTTAGTAAATTTGGGATATAATCATGTAAATGGGTTACATGAAACCTAGTATGATTATATTCAGAAGGGCCTTCACTATAATCAGAATATCAACTCAGAAATGCAGTACCATCTATGGCTAAAATGGTAATTGGTAATAATTTAATTTAATATTGCCATGTTTTGGCGATTTCTTCTATTTTTCTAATATATACAGTTTGACCTAAAAGAATTTTATCGATGCATTTATCTGAAAATGGGCATCTCTCTACTATACATAGGCTGACTGCATGTAATGTACTGAGTTGGATGGTTGGTATTTTGAGTATATAATAGTGAAAACAGATCTAGGATAATTGCAAACCATATTTTTATTTAAAAACATACGAAGAAATGAATTAATCAGATAAATGAACATGCAAGACGTGATTGTTGAAGCTGGCTTAATGTGATTTATAAAAAATATCGTGGTATGAATATACGGATTTCTTAATAACTACAATATCAAAATTCCATAATGATTAAATGATTCTAGTATTGCACGAAAGGTCAGCTTATCTTTTAACTGAAAATTCAAGAAAAATCGAAGAACACTGCTATCGTGTTTGACTATAGAACAATTGGCTTGGTAAAGCAATACATTTAAATATGAAAAAGCAAAGAATTTGATTAATTTAAGTGCCATACAGGGTTAGAAAATTACCCAGGTTACACATAATATGTATACTCGAATATACTATGCCAAACTGAAATTTTCATTATCTGTGGATTGAGTTCGCTCGTCGAACTACATTTCAAAGAAAATATGCAAAGTTTCATTAAAATAATTGTTTGGTTTTGCAGGGGTAATCTATCCCCCTTGAAATAAGTCACACATTAACCAAAATAATTTGGAAACAATTAAAGCAACAGGTTTGTTTTTTGGTTAAGCATCCTTTTAAAATTAATTTCAGGTATTGGGTTCTAGTTTTAATGAGAATTCAGCTCCAGAACCACTGAGGATATTCAGTCTTCAAGATCACGGAACATTTTTTTTATCTGGCGACTCTTCAATGCCCAAGTTAAGGAGGTTTCACATTGAGTGTACGTTATGCCTCGTAATGGAGTTCTATGGAGCTCTTTTATGGATTTCGTATAAAATGTATACGCAGCGAGAGTGAGAGGTCTTTTAAGTTGACAATGAAGGAACATTTATTGCCGGCTCACGAGTTCATATTTCAAATAAACTTGTCATCGGCCCATTTTTTTTATCTAATAGCGTAACACGCATATTCGGAAATTAGAAATAATGATGGGATACTTTCGGCCACTTTGTATTTTGCCACCGTAATGAATGACTCTGTCGTGACCCATCGTTTAAGCTCGAATGGACTTTTTTGACCAAAATCCTTCGTGTATGGCTGATGGTCACATGAGAAATGCTTTTCTTGATGGAAACTGTGGACGACACTCCTGTTCCTGGAACTGTAGTATTCAACTGTATTATCCGGAATAGTCGTCACGTTTTAAAGGATCCGTAATAAGTATATTACGGAAAAAAACCTTTTGTTCCGAAAAACAATACATTTTTCAAATCGAAGTTTCGTTTAAACATCTTCAATCAATTTTGAGTTGCTCTTCGTAACAGATTTGAGAAGAGTCAATACGATTTTGACTAAATCAGCAAACCTTTTTTTTTCTCCAGAAAATTTGCAATTTCGCATTGTATATTTAGGTGATTAGGCTTATCCATCAATCTGAATTGAGTTTTTGAAATTGTCTTTTTCGCCAACTTGTAATTCTTCGTTTTAAATTCAATCGATAAGAACATTCTTCCAACTTTATCCGTTCATTTTTACTCTCTTATATCCATGAATAGACGTTTTTTTTTTTGTTTTTTTCGTTTTATATTTTATCAAAAATCTTGGAGGCGTAGTCTTTATATATCGAGTAAATGTATCTGGCAACATGTGGCACATCCTCCAACTGTTACCGAACAAGTTTCGTATTAAGTAGCTCAATCGTCAGCGCCTTAGGTGCAACACATTTCGTCAAATTTCGAGTATATTATATAAAAAAAACTTTATTTGAAAATAATATAATTTTATGTGGGTTGCACTGTGAAGCATCATGGTTTATGAAAGCTCAGTTTTTGCTAAAAATTCGTGGGGTGAGATGTTGAGCAAGTGCATCTCGATCAATTGGGTCAAATCACACTTTGTCCATAAATGCAAAATAAGGCTTAAAAAACAAACTAGCATTTAGTAAATATATTTATATAACTGCTTCTGTCAAAAGTATTTACACAAGTTTGATTGATAGAAATTTCTGTGAAACTTGTATTTGAAAAATCGACTATAGTTGGGGAATTTTCACTAACTTGTATTTACTTCTTTGAAATGTTTTTCTATTGATCAACATGAAATATAAATTTCTGAATTCGAATATGAATTAGTACTTAATTATTTACCGTTCATAATGACATCTGACAACATCGGAACATTTTTCCTGCGCATTGATTGACAAAAAATTCTGCGAAACAACTTTGTATAATAAAGCCTATTATGCGAACATGTGCATTGGGGCGGCGATGATTTTCTTTTTAAGTATTGTTTGCATGGATTTAAAACAAATCCTCGCCTTTAACTAAATGCGCCTCCCTATATCTTATGCGTGGGATGCTTTTGGGGTATTGAAAGGGTGGAGATGGTTTTCTTCACCTAATTTCCTTCGTGCTTCTTCTGTATCCGATTGCGTGGAGAGGAATTAATGAATCTAGTTATGGAAATGAACTCCGGTTTCCGTCACCAATTTAATGAATAAAATTGGCAGCTTCGCCTTTCAAATATTCCCCGAATTTCATTCACTCAGGAAAACCAAGAAACAGATATGAAAATGACGAGGGAGAGAAGACAAAAAAAATTAAGCGGGAAATGCGGTATTCTCTGAAGAAATGAACTGTCTTGTCGCAATCGCAGCTGCATAACAACCAATGCAAATTTGAATTTTTATTTTGATAAAAAGTAAAGAAATGTGGAGAATAAGAGAGAAAAACCATACCTTCCATATACACCATAATGCGATTAAATTTGTTCCAAGCTGTTTCTATGAGAATAGCTGGACCCTTCTAATATACCCATACCTCGCTTTATGACCTAGATACATTCCAGAAAAAATGGCTGTAAAGCGAAAAAGCCATATAACGAATCAATTCTTTCTGAATTGGGATTTTCATTTTTTTCCCTTCTTAAACGAAGTGAAACCCATAAGTTGTTTTATTGTTAGATAAATCCGATCTTCGTTGTGCAAATTGGGGTAACATATCAAATTTTTTGGCCACTTTATTAAATTACAGCATTTCTTTTTGGCCTATAACGAAACATTGTGGGCCGTAAATCCACAGTTGTTTCCAGACAAATGCCATGTTAGTTCCTCTAAAAATCGACGACGACCATGTTCCTTCCTCTCTTCACTTCTATGGTTAATTACCGAAAATAATATAAATCAAAAAACAATAATTCCAATTGCCAGGTAGGGCGAGTCTCACAATGCATTCAGTTGGCGCCTCCCACTCCCCCTTCCACTGTTATCTGGAAAGCAGCATTGTATTGTGCTATTTCAAATACGTGTACTTATTAAGTTTAAACAACAATGAGTTTAATATACAATCTAACAAATCCATTTTAATGGGGATTACGACCCTATCCCTTTCAATGGGTGAAATTTGCAAACACACTCACAGCCAAACAAAAAGAGATTAAATAAAAATTGTTCAAAATAGCTTGACAAATCAGCAAGGCCATTCGATTACCTTTTTTCACTTTAAAATAGTAGATTTTTTAAATTAAATTAGATGTAATCCATTCCATGACCATATGTAACTACAGAATCGTCTGTAACAGCATTGATATTTATGTAAAATTGTGGATTTTAATTCAGTGCAGAACGCATAGTTTTTATAACGTACAATTCAATTTATGGGAAAATCTTAAAAACAAATAATTTCAAAAATAGACTCAAGAAGTTCATGGGTTTGGGTTTGACGATAGGTTTCTGTTTGATGAAAAACTTAGTTTTCCCTCGAGCTGCACATAAAACAAATGAAGAAAAATGCTAATTTTTAATACTAGAATTTGCGCCAAAGAATTGCATGGAAACGACATTGCGAGCTTAGGCCCCGTTGAAAGGTTAATGAAGTCAAAATTGAATTTTTATTAGCTCTCGTCTTCGCCCTATAACTCAGCTTATTTTGCACTTTTATGGCATTTCTAATTGGCGTTCTAATCATTGAGGAGGCTTCTCAAGTTGCTTAGGGCCTTTAGGTGAGCCCTTACAATTCGCCCAAAGCCATCGTTTTTTAAGTAATGCCAGCCTATTATCGGAAATAAACACGAAAAAAGTTAATGAAAATTTATTTTCGCACTTCATATAAATATTTATAACGCACGTTTCATTCGTTTTCATCGTTTAGTTTTTAAATTTGTTGCTCGGATTAATTTGAAGCCATGTTTCACTCGATTTTTTTCTCTTCTTCGTCTAGCTATTTAATTAATTTTAAGTGCTCTTATTTGCTTTTTCCACGCACTAAATTATGGTCGTAATGATATAAAATTCCCGTTTATAGTCTGGATGCGCTAACTCATCCGCATACTTTATAAATTCAAAATTAATTCGTTTAATGTGCTTATTGTAGGTTTTGCATTATATAGCTTTGGTCGTTGCACTTGCGAGACATTGTTAGTTTGGCATAAGCGAGTGTTATTCGCACAATGTTTTGTTTTATTTGATCTCGGCTTGTTTTCAGCAATTTTATGGCATGAAATAACCTCGGAAACGACGCAAACACCGGTGGTTTGGCTAATAAAATTGATTAAAATTTCCTATCTAAGATGTCGTTAACACAATTCTATACAAGGACAATAGATGGCGTCACTCACGAGTGATTATCGCATGTCTGCTCCTATATGCACTCATCCAGGTGTTTTTGACTTATGACATGGGGAAACTAATTACATGTTCAGTATTTGTAGGGGAACGAAGGGTAATGGGGGGTCACTTTTAGTAATCATTGTAACTGACATGTTGAAAAATAACAATTTCAGGTTTAATTATACATAGAAGGCTCCTTATGCATGTTGTCTTTCAGTTAGCACATTCAAATACTTAACTTTTTTTGTATTTGCAGAGGAATTAAATTTTTTGCAAAAAGTATGTCTTAGTTCAATTTTTATTTTTTTTTTATTTAGAATCGACAACACTCAATGAGTACAAGTATGGACTGCAGAGTCCCCGATGAATACATAATTACAATATAAAAATTTAAAAATGAGGAAACATTCGATCATCAGATCACGTCTGAAACTCAGAAGTTGGAACACCCAAAACTGGGCAACTTCCCGGATAAAATTAGTAACTTTCGCCATAATTAATCTGTCTCAATGATGTATTTTTTTAACGTGGCCCTCCAGTGTTTACAACCATTTTTGCATGAGA
>JAQGAE010003816.1:0-13871 GCA_034696685.1 Julus scandinavius
TGCTTTTGGTTCGGTGTAGTCGTACCTTAAGGCTGAAAATGCTTCACTTTTGCTGCTGAAAAACAGCATTTGTCGGAAATAAAAACTGCTTTTAGTGCACAAAATTAGCAGTTTTCCTGCTATAAAACTGAGTTTTTTTAGCTTAAAAACTGAACTTCTAGTGCTTAAAATGTTGCACTTTTGCTGCTGAAAAAGTGTTTTTTGGAAATAGAAACTGCACTTTTAGTTCAGGAAATTGTCACACTTCCTGTTGTGATATTCGATCTTTTGAGATAAAAACTGCACTTGTGTTTCAGAGAATTTTGCACTTTTGCTGTTAACAAATTGGACTCTTATTGCTTAAAATTGCCTTTTTTGGGCTTAAAAACTGCACTCATAATGCAGAAAATTTGGATTTCGGTCATAGAAACTACTTTTAGTGCATACCATTTTCACATGTGTTGTAAAAAAAATTACGCCATTTTAGGATAAATCTTGAAAGGAAAAAATAAAAAATGTCAGAAAATTAACTCGTGGTATCCATTCTGGATGTATCAGAACATTCAAAATGTTTACCACAAGTTTATTTTAATTCATTTTCCAATATTTCCTTTACAAAATTTCTTATTTAAACAATTGTATATTATTATGACTGTACAATAAAGAAAATAAGTTTCTTGCAAATTGGGAAAAACAATATACATTGAAACCTGTATATTCATCAGTAACTCGTTCAGAGGGGTGGACGAATACTGATTCAATTGAAAATACAGCCAATTGTTGCAAAGTAATTAAATAACATCTTATTGTGTTCCCTTTACCGAATCTGATAAATTATAAATATATATGCAATTTTCACTTTACCTTTACTGAGGAGCAATGAATGATAATTGAAACTAAAGACATCAAATGTGGTGATTGGTGTATTTTTTCCCTATCCCAAGGAATCACTAAAACACTTGTTTGATCTCGACAATTTTTTTTAAATGAAAAACTGCAACTGGATCTGTGGTATGCAGAGGTTTCACAATGCAGATGTTCCCAAGACCCAAGACTAATTTCTGCCCTTGGGAATTAGCAAGCATATGCTAGCCTGCTATATGACCATGATGATAATGCATATACAGTGGAACCCCGATTCTACGTTTCTCATAGGACCAGCGGTAAAAAACGTACAAAACGGGAAAACGTTAAATCGGGGTTACAAATAATATTGGCAATTTCCACGAACCAGCATAAAATGACGTAGGAAGCGGGATAACGTAAGAAATGGACGTAATATCGGGGTTCCACTGTAGCATTATCAAAGGCCAGGGGCGCCTCACATATAGATCAGTATCCTGGATTAAATGCTTTACAAGTAGATTTTTTGGCCTTATAAAGCAAAGCAAGTAAAGATTTCAAGGCGCTCTTCATCAGTTTATATAGACCGGAAACCCTAAGGCACATGGGGTGAGGGAGCAGGGGGTAAATGCCCCCTGTAGTGTTGTAGTGTTTGTGACCACAAAAAATGCTACAAGTGAGCAGCAGTATTTGTTTAGATGCATATTCAGCACCAACAAAGCAAACTTTTGTCCAAATTGAATGTTTGTTGCAGGTGTTGGGCAGTAATGGAGTATATTGAATAATGATCAGTAACGCGTTCAAGAGCACTGAGTACAAAAGTACAAACTAAAGCTGGGTCTCCACCAACATGTACATTGTACGTATATACATGTTTTTACAAACATGCAAAAAATTTTGCCCTCCGTATTTGTTTCAGTGTCTTTTTTGTAAATATATGTAAATATCAAAATTGTACAGCTATTAAAGACATTTAATAGAATGTACGAGTACAATTTACTTTATTAGACATGTACTCAAAAGGGGTGATTACAAACAGATGAGTAGAGTAGATTTAATCAGTACTCATTAAATTAGTAATCATATTTGGGCAAACTGTACCCATGAGCAGGAGTACTGATTACAAGTTTGTTGGAATCGTACTCCATATTGAGTAGAGTAGAAGAATCTGTAATCATATGAAATGAGCAAGAGTAGCATCATAATCAGACTTGGGCAAATTGTACTCATGAATACGAGTACGGCGGATTGTAATAGTATCATTTAGGGAACTTAATTTATATTATGCACAGTAGGTTTTATTAAAAGCAGAACCTAAGTGAACAAAATGTTAATAATTAAAGGGGAAAAAGAACAGTGCATTCAATAACAATAAGTCAGAAAACATTAGCCTTTAGGATGACCCTCATGGCTGGTGTTAAGTGACTCATTTTCGTTACTCAAACGTATCCCTTTCAGTGGGTGAAATTTGAAAACACTCACAGCCAAACAAAAAGAGATTAAATAAAAATAAAAATTGTTTAAAAATGTCCGTTAATTTTCATGTTACTTCACGCAAGTGCAATGCAGTTTTTATTTTAAAAAACTTGTTGCACGTGGCCTACACATTTTCAATGTGGAATTCCCACCCTCAAATTCCACCAAAAAACTTACTGTAAACAACAGTTAATTTATCCAAAAATGCCAAAATTCATCAAAAATCTATGAAGACGACACTGGCTACCCCCTTCCACGTCAAATATTATTTGTCCACTAGAGGCACTTGCTTATGTTATATGTGGGGGTTTGTAATGAACACCTTTTCTATTTTGGCTATTGTGCATGTGCAGACTCAGTTTTTAAAATTACTTCTTATCGGCTGAACTTACTGCAATGAGATTTAGAAGTGCTGGAGAAAAAAGGTTTTAACTGCAAGTTGTTCTTGCAGTCTAAAGGTGCCTGCACACCAGGCTACTTTAGCTGCACAGCCAATTAAAAATCTGCAGCTTTTGTAATGCGCCGTGTGAACCACCCTGCAACACTGAAAGTAGCCACTGCAGTACAGCTGCATGCAGCATTAAGTATGCTGCATGCATTTTAAAAGCAGCCTCGTGTGAGGGACATTTTCATAGTCTTCGTCTCCAACGGTGGATAACTTCCAGAGCTGACTGGCCTGCTTTCCAAGCATTTGCTCAGCCTCCATCCAGTGCCTCGACCATCTGGACATTGATGGAGCTGTTGCCCAATTCACTGCTGGAGTCATTGGAGCTGCTTCCTTATCCATTCCCCGTGCTTCATCTAAGCTGCCGCAATACCCTAAACCCTGGTGGAATCAGGACTGTCGGAACCGCTGGGCTGCTCAGCATCGTGCTTGGGCCACCTTTTTCAAGTACCCAACAGCTGCCAACTTCACGGCCTTCAAGCGTGCGCAGGCACTTGCCCGCCGTGGCCGGCGGCAGAGTCAGCTTGAGTCTTGGCGGACTTTTCTCTCCTCTCTCACCTCTCGCACTCCAACCAGGGTTCTGTGGGAAAGAGTGCATAAGGTGCGGGGATCCTATCGCTGCCCCCTCCCCCTGCTCTCCACTTTTTAAAAAAAGATGCCAGAGAGGTTTCCCAGGTTGCAGACATCTGCAATACACTTGGGGAATCCTTCTCATTCTGCTCTAGTTGTATGCATTACACCCCCTCTTTCCTCCGTATCAAAGTTCAAGAGGAACAAGCCGCTATGTTTCTTCGAACGCCATCTCTCCTCCTACAACCAGCACTTCGCCAAAACTGAGCTCCTCTCTGCTCTCTCCCGTTGCTCGGCCACATCTGCTGGTCTCAACGACATCCACAATGCCATGCTCCGCCAACTACCTCCAGGCCCGCTTGGCGTCCTCCTCACCATATACAATCGTATCTGGGCGGAGTGTCTTCCCTGCGTCCTGGCAGCATGCCCATGTCGTGCCCCTTCCGAAACCAGGTAAAGACCTGTCAGATCCTTTAAATTATAGGCCAATCGTCCTAACCAGTTGCCTGTGCAAGGTTATGGAGAGAATGATCAATGACCGCCTTATGTTTTTCCTCGAATCACAATCCCTTCTCTCCACCTTTCAATTTGGCTTCCGGAGGGGCAGGTCCTCCGTTGATCCTCTTCTCCGCTTAGATGCCTATGTGCGGGAGGCTTTTGTTTTGCAGCAGCACGCTGTCGGCGTGTTCTTTGACCTGGAGAAGGCCTATGACACCACATGGCGCTACGGGATCCTGCGCGACTTGCACCACTTGGGATTCCGTGGGCATCTTCCCTGCTTCATTCGCAGCGGCTCAGTTCTCTCTGACACCTTTATGCAGGAAAACGGAGTGCCCCAGGGCTCTGTACTGAGCTGTACTCTGTTCCTCATCAATAATAAACAACATCTTAAGCATGCTCCCCTGCTCTGTTGTGGGTAGGCTGTACGTGGATGACCTGCACATCCTGAGTCGATCCAACCGTCTGGCCCATCTGCAGTGGCAGCTTCGCTTAGCAGTGGACAGGGTTGGCTCATATGCAGACTAATGGGTTCTGGTTCTCTGGCCCTAAAACCGTAGGGGTGCACTTCTGCAGACTGCGTGGCCTCTTTCCTCCCCCTGAGATACCATTAAATGGTACTGTCATTCCCCTCCAGCCATTGGTCAAATTTTTAGGCGTCTATCTCGATGCTAAGCTGTCCTTTCAGCCTCATATCCGGTACCTCAAGACCAGGTGCACCAAAGACCTCAATTTGTTGAAAGTTTTGTCCTCCTTTTGGGGAGCCGACCGCGTAGCCCTTATGCGGGTGTATTAGGCGACTATTCGAGCAAAGCTAGACTATGGGTCTGTCGTCTATGGGTCTGCTCCCCCTCTTACCTGAAAGCTTTGGACTCTGTCCACCACCATGCACTTAGAATTTGCACTGGAGCTTTTCGCACCTCTCCAGTGCCTAGCCTATATACAATAGCTGAGAAGCCTTTCCTCACCCTGCGTCGGTCAATGCTCCTGGCTATGCACTGTCTGCAGCTTTTGTCGTGCCCCACTTGCCCTAATCACACGCTGGTCTTGCGTCCTACTAATGTTTGCCTCTTCACCAACCGCCCTTCTGCCATAAAACCCATTGGGCTCTGCTTCCAGGCTCTTCTCCGCCTTATCCCCTTGCCTACCCTGGATGTTTCCCCCGCGCCTTCTGGTCGGTCCCTCCGTAAAATCTTTGCCGCCACTATCCTTTCTCTCGCACCTAATCTTAAGCACGCCATCCCTCCCTTGCAATGGGTGCAGCTGTTCCGCTGTCACCAGCAGGAGTATGCATATTCAGTTTGCTTGTTCACTGATGGCTCAAAGCGCGGTGACTAAGTTGGTGCTGGTCTTTTCACTCCTGGGACCACCATCTCGTATCATTTGCTGCCATCCCTCTTCGTATTCTCTGCTGAGTTGTATGCCATTGTCCAGGTGCTTACTCTGGTCAAGGTCAGGAAAATCCCAGCTGCTACCATCTATAGTGATTCTCAGAGCTCGTTAGACAGCTTGGCTTCTGCGGCTGTCTCTCGCCACCCTTTTCATGCAATGACGTTGTAACTCCTCTCCGCTATTGTCGAGAACGGGCAAACAGTACACTTCTGCTGGGTTCCCAGCCATTGTGGCATACTTGGGAATGAAGCTGCGGATTCTGCTGCTAATGCGGCCTACGCTCTTCTCGTGCTCCCCATCCCTATCCCGGCTGGGGATCTCCGCCCTCAATCTTGGCTGCTATCCGTGCCACCTGGCAACCGCAGTGGGATGCGCAACCCTCCAACAAACTGCACCCACCCTGCCATCGGGCACTTCCACCATCCTTGCTCCCTCCCTCGGAAGGAGGATGTTCTCTATACCCGACTGTGTGTAGGCCACACCCGGCTCACCCATAGCCACCTTTTAATGTGTACGCCTGCACCGACGTGTGCTGTATGCACAGTACCCCTCATGATAGCGCACCTTTTGGTAGACTGCAGGCACTACGCTGCTCTGCAGCGTACAGCCCTTCGCCGCGCTTGCGGCTCTGGGCCGTGGCAGCTCTCACTTATTGGGAGAGCACCGATCTGTCCCCTTCTCTTGCACTCTTCACTATCTCAGCCTGTGGCACCTTCTGTATGCACTCTAACCTCCGTCGCCGCCATCATGCGTCGCCTGATCATATTTTTTTATATTCAGCTGTCCCTCACTGTCCGGTTCTAGCTCGGCTGGGCACCTGTAATGGCCAACTCAAGGTGTTCCTTGGAACTGTGTCCAGCCTGTCCATGGTCCTCTCTGTCATGTGCATTTGCGTAATACGCGCATCTATGTGTGTAGTTTATCTCGGTGGATCCTGCTGACTCCCTTTGGGATCAGCCCACGCATTTTTGGGCCCTTTTTAGCCTTAGTCGCCTTTGGGCCCTTAAACACCAACCAACAACAACATCAACATTTTCATAGGTTGTGCTAGCAGCAAAAAAAATCATTCAGGTGAAACTTTGCTGCAGCTGCACATGCAGCATATACAACATAAAGCACCATTTTGATTATTTTTAAGACATTATGTAGTCATTGAAAAAGTGGGATGATCATTTTTGTTCCATCAATGGACAAATATGACCCATGTACGGGCATATAAGGCCCATATTTGGCCGCATCTAAGCATACATATGTGGCCCTTGACGGCGGCGCCACACATGCAATATTCGGTGTGTACACCAGGCAAGTACTCCAGTACACGTGTTCTTCGTCGAGTGCCGATTTGTTATGCGAACAATGATCATTGAATTGTATTTGTAATTAAAGAAGGTACTCGCCTCAAATACAATTAAAATTATATCCGAACGCAGAAATTTTATTGATGAAAACTGATCGATGAATTAAGGTATCATTTTATCGACATGATATCATCTTTTACTGGTAAACCACATTTGACGATTAATGTACCGAGTGAAACGTTTTCACGACGTAAACAATCGCAGTTTTATCGCATGTGTAGTGCTGCCTAAAAGTTGCAATGTGTGCTGCAAGGAAATAGCGTAAGCAAAACCTGCACACTACGTGTGAACAGATCTGCAACTTTGTTCTAGATCTGCAACTTTTTTTGCAGCTGCAGTTTAGAGAACTGCACGCTACTTCTGGTGAGCGTGTGAACATGACTTGCAACTTAGGCAGCCGCAGTACAAAAACTGCGCAACTAAAGTAGCCTGGTGTGCAGGCACCTTAACTTGGTAGGCCTGTGCGAGCTGCATGTCACAAAAGACAATCAACTTGCAGACCTTTGCAGAGGTGCTTTAATGTAATGTGCATGTGTACAATTGTGGACCAAATGCATATAGTCCAACTGCCCAAGTGAAAAGTTCGTTTGGGTACCCTGTTTCGGGGGTAAGGATTGTATCTACACGATCCCCTTTATATACACCTCATGTGAACATTTTGCCTGGGTGTCATCTAAAAAATGCCCCACCACCCTTTTTGTTTTTTTTGCTATGCCACTAGTATCATCGTTGTAATGTTTTAAACTAGGTAAATGAAGTAAGCAAGAGTAATGCCAAAACTGAATGCCTTTTATCAATCTAGTCTAGCCTGATTTCAAGGAGGTGATTCATGTAAATTGTTGTGAAAGGGGATATAACAAAGTTGCAAAGAGATAAATGCCATGGTAATTAACTGCTATCATAATTTTAGTATAATACTGGAGTTGGTGGCATTAATGATGAGAAAAATGTTAAAATTGCATTTCAACAAGAGGAATTCACAGGGGATTCATTAGAAATCAAAAGTACTACCTAGTCGCATTCTACATTTTTGTATTAAATAAAGTTACAGTTCAATTTTGTTTCTGTTGTGTACATACTCATCATTGATGAATCTATGTTGACGACTAAAAATTACCCCCATATGTAGGTCTACTTCAGATAACATGTACCTGACGATATCAAATTTTCCTTATCTTTTAGAAAATGCCACATTCGAAAGCTTGTTATCCCTCATTGGAGAAGAATCATCAGGAAGCAAAACCAGCAAGCAATTTGATGTACAACCAAGCAAAGTAAGTAATTTTACATGTATAATATTATTTGTGCTTTAGTTTTGCAAGCTGATTTCATGGTAATTTACACAAGATTGAGTTGTTTTACGCGTTTATAAAATAAATACATTTTATAGAAAACATTCTGGGAACCATAACTAGCTAAATTTGTTAGAACCAATTGTGTTTTTAATGAAAAGCTGGAAAATTCTAACTGTTTTTGAAAAAGGGGTGTGATAAGAGATTTGATATGTATAAGAATTGCACACAAAAATTCAGCTCAATACTCAAAAAGGATACTTCTTATGGAATAAACCTTAATTGAAAAAAATATCCAGCTATTGTTAGATAATAATGATATTTGGTTCATTGTAAGGCTGTATATGTCATTTCGAGAAGGGGGATATGGTCCAGTATGGTCCGCGTTTTTACTTTAGAAAAATTGCATTTCTACCATAAAAAATCCATTAAACAATAATTATATTTTGTCGATTTGGGTTGAAATTTATAAAATTTCTTGGGAGCTATCCCCATGATCCCCCTCCCCATATATATACGGCCTTGGTTCGTTGTAAAGGATATCCATATATTGTTATATAATAATGATATTTGGTTAATCACTTTTGCAGTTCGCTAAAGACGATGTTGATGCAGCATCTGACAAATCAATTTACAAAAATCGCATTTCCACTATTTACAAATCCAATGAAAGCCTTTACAGTGAAGATGCAGCTTTAAATGGAGAGGAACTGAATCAATTTTCTCCTCACTTGACACCCTCACACGGTACCACTGAAAGTTCTCCATATGCACATTACAGTAGTTGCTTGGATACAAGTCAGATAACCCAAACAGCGGGTCTGAGCTTAAACCTATTCAAGGCAAACACTAATTCAGACTCTTCACCACAGCAATTAGAGCACACTGCAAGCGCTAGTAACTTCAAAAAGCCCTTTCCAAAAACTCTGCCATCCTATGATCCTCAAACCAAGTGGACCGACTTTTCAGAAGTTGAGGATCCTCTCAGCCCTTATTCGGACAAATCCATCGAAGCAGACGCTTCTGAACAGATTGACATCCACATTGGGCAGACTGAATCAAGCAAAACTCGTATCCCGCAGCCTTCGGTTGTAAACTGTGAAATTTCGACAACGTTTGATACCATGGCTGGCAAGCAAAATAAGAAGGTTTATAAATCTAAGCAGGATGTCCAGGCGGACCAAAGTTTTTGGGGAAATATAGGCCTGGCCACGGTGCAAGTCGCCTCCTTCATTGCACAGGAATATGGAGATAAAAAACCTGTCCATAGGAAGCCAAACCACCAAGGAGCCCAACAGCAGCGTAATACAAACAAACCTGATGCCTACCACAATCCTCAAGCCAAGAAAAATCCAACTGCACAGCCACATTCAAATTCGAGGAGACAGCCTCATCAGAATCAAAAGCTGATGAGCCCAAAGGAGAACATCATGATGCGCATCGCGGAAGGCCACAAAGTCTTGGTGATTCTGCGTGGGTGTCCTGGCAGCGGGAAAAGCACACTAGCCAAAGAAATCAAATTTAATGGTGTGATTTACAGCACCGATAATTTCTTCATCAAGAATGGGGAGTACTGCTTTGATCCAGGTAGATTGCCGGAAGCTCACTCGCGCAACAAATTCCTCACTATGCGAGCTATGCAATTGGGGCGAACCCCAATTATTATAGATAATACCAATTTGCTGATGTGGGAAATGGAGCCATATGTGGCGTTAGCCATGCAAAACCAGTATTTCATCTATTTATTGGAACCCTCAACACCATGGCGTTACGACCCAAGACAGCTTAGCATGAGAAATACCCACAAAATAGGCTATGATAAGATAGTTAATATGCTGCAGCGGTTCGACCACAAAGTTACTGTTAAAAGCATGATAGAACAGTATAATACTAATAACAGATCACCTAATGCAAGACACACAGATAATAGGGAAAGGATCAGCACACCTAATCAGATAGTTAAAGGTCGCCCACACCCTAGAAGAAACAAAAAACCAAAAGAATACCAACATGCACAAAAAACGGGCATTGTCACAGCTGAGAGTAGCAGACATGTTAATGCCAGCATAGGTAATCATAGTTCAGATTCAGATACAGAGTCAGATGAGAGCGACAAAATGTTCGTTAACGACTTGGCAGATTGCTGGAATCCAACTGAACTGAACGAGAAGCTCCAGAAAAGCAAAAGTGTTCCCGATTTAATGCAAACTGGCGCCTGTGGTTTCAGTATTAAATCGGATGATGTGCCTTTGGATGCTTCATTATTAGCATGCAACATCAGTGAGAAAAAGTTTGAACCCAAACTTTCTGAAAACATGCTGGACCTTTTGGACTTGGATTTTAGTGTGGCACCTGTGCCACCACCCTTTGAAGCAAGTAAGCTCAATCAAGTTCAAAAGGATTCAGATTCCAAAATCAGCAAAGAACCGCTGGAAAGAAGGCGTGTTGGACGGCTTGCTGCTGCTTTCGGAGATCTGCCCCAAGAATGGGAAGTGCCAGAGTATCCAGTGGAAATCGAGAATGATGCCATGGATAATGCTGATGATGCAAGGTTAGAAAGCAGGATAATGTTGTCACAAGAAGGCTTGGCCAGTAGCACGGCTTCTTTGGACCAAGACTTAATTTCTGTTTCCAAGAACCTGGAAAATCCGGACCATGATGAAATGCCGGAAGAAAACGAGACAGATAAATTAAGTGCCTTGAAATCATTTTTTTGCAACGTCCCTGAAGAATATTTGGAAGACATTTTTGACAAGTGCAGCGGGAATTTAGCCTGGGTTGTGAACTTGCTCCTAGATGCCGGCTACGAAATGTGTATCGCGACTGCAGAAAATATGCTCCAGAAAAGTGGCTCCAGCATGGAAGGCCTGGCAGAAATAACTCCAGATTCGAGTGATACTGAAGAGTCTTCTTGTTCTTATCATAATGCTAAAGATAGTCGGTATAATGGACAACAATCATACCAGTCATCTGAAGCAAATGTAACTATACAAAGTGAAAAAATGTTGCTACGTATTGATCCGATTTTTGCCATGCAATTACAGGAAACGTTTGGACCAGTGGGATTCCATTTATCACCAGGTAATAAAACATTCTATTAATATTTACCCTCGCCATTAGTTGTAAATTTTGATAATGCAAGATATTTGTATTTAATTCTGTTTGACTTTTCCTTAGCTTCGTATTATGGAAATGATCTGGGCATATTTATCCCAACTGAAGTTGCCCAAAGCATTCACGGCTGTTGGACGAACAGCCTAAAGAGCAAGTTTGAAGCTGAAGAGGAGGAAATTAACAAGATGGTTTTAGGTATGTATCAAATTTTCGGAACAAATAAGCTATAAACTTCATCCTAGATCTGTAATTGAAACGTTGTTATTTTCTAAATAGATGAGAGCTATGCAAAGCAATTGCAAGAAGAGGAAGATCACCGCTTGGCGACTACGCTGCAGTCGGATCCCCTCGGAGAGCACTTTCCACCATTGGAAACCAAACATCTCCTTATATCACCAAAGGTAAGTTTTTTCCCTATTTGTTTGCATGAGGCACTTGACTGTGAGAAACGTGAATACTTGTACAGTTTGAAAAAACTGGTCTATAACTAACTACTGTAGAACCCGCTTAAGATGTTTCCCCCCTTAAAAAGTCAAATTTTTACACTCCTTAAATAAACTAATCTTTTGGTCACAAAAGTACAATTCTAAGTTAATTTTTCCCACTTAATGATCTCTTGATTGGCAAACTATGCATCGATCTGATTCTGCAACTGAAAAAGACTAAGAATTGGCTTAAAAATCTTGCTCCACAAAGGAATGAAAGGAAAAGTTTTATAACGATTTGAAAGCAGAAGCTAATAACACCTATGTCTCATGTGGAAGTTGTGATGAGCCCAACGCAAAAAAATACAAATAAGTTCTCAACTGAGATATACTTAATGTAATGCTAAAAAACCCGTTTATAACACGAATTAGGCCTTATTTCTATATCTTAGTACTAGAACAATTGCACTATATGTACTAGCTTTCCTGTCTGAGAGAAACACTTTCATAATATTTTGGCAATTTATCAATGTTCTAATTTCACCAAATTCAAACTTTCAAGGAGGATAAACTAAACCACTGTTGTTCAAACAGGTCAATATAGAGATTCTTACATGCCTTCACTATTATTCATATGAATATCAAACATTTGTGTAAAACTATACACTAAGTTAGTCAAAAACCAGACATGAGGAGAGTATTTTCGTTCTGACCAAATCTTTCAGGGGGAAAAGGTTTGAAACAGCGGCAAACTTTGTATCAAGATAATATTCACGTTGTGAGTATTATTGACGCCTTACATTTCTTTATATTTCCCCCCTTGCGGGGAATAAACATTAATGCAATTAATGGTCATTAAATGCTATATACGTTTTCAAACATGTATGGGACATGCATGTTTAGCCCTATATCATTTTTTTCACTATTGATATGCCTCGACGAACACCATGTCCCAAAGCACCCCATACCTGTTAAGCAGAAAGTGAATTCGAAAAAAACCCACCAAAAACTGACCCAAAGTATCCACATTTTACGATACTTTTATTTGCAAGCACTGAAATGTTTTTCTTTTTTTTTAGAAAATTACTCCGAGAACCGAAGATATGGCTTCTCGGATAAGGCGGAGACAGTTATATGAAATGTTTCCAAAGATTGACAGAAAAGCTCTTGATGAAGTCTTCGTTGCCAACAAGTAAGTTTTTTTTCTTACAGTCCCATCACACATAGACAAATTATAATAATCAATTTGCTTACTATTGCAGTGCATCTTTCTCCGAATCGGTTCAAGCCGTCCAAGTGGCGTTTAACCCCAACCAAAAGCCGATAACTGTCATTGCGACCGAGCAGCTGGAGGAATATGACCAAGCTCTCGTGAAATTTGCACTACAGGAAAGCCTTCTGTTGGTAAGTGATAATAAATGACCATGCAGTTAGTGTTGGTGATGCAACTTGAACTATAATACATTTAACCGTAGGATATGGAGCGAAGGCAAAACACACTCCAAGACGAGGCCGAAATGGATTATTCGGAACCGTCGTATGCAGACTGGCGTGCAGAGGCCACTTTGCACTATCGTCTGCGGCAGGAGTGCTTTAGTAAAGCAAAAGCGGCCAATGACAAAGGAATGATGGGGGCTGCTAGTTTTTATTCGCAGCAGGTTAGTATGGTTTAACGTTGTTCTTTTAAAAAATTACGCAGCTTACTCATTTGACGGATTTTTCTTTGATTTCAGGGTCGTGTGCATTCCCAAAAGCTCCACGAGGCCAACAAGAGAGCATCAGAAAAGATCCTGGAAAGCAAAAATGCCAACAGCAAAGATGGCACGTTGGATCTTCATATGCTGCATGTGAACGAGGCGATCAACGCATTGGCTGTATTCTTGGAGGTCAAGAAAAAGGAACTCCAGAGAGGGAATGCAAGCCGAACAAAACTGCGGATCATCACGGGCAAAGGGAATCACAGTGCCATGGGTAAGGCGCGAATCAAGCCGGCAGTCCTGAGTTTCTTGGCAAGGAAAAAATTTAGGTATGTAAATGGTATTTTATAATAAGTTTCTCATAAGTTCGTTATTTTGTGTAAATGCATAATTACCACGCATCGCTCACAATTGATTAATGCGTTAACAGGGTTTCTCTCGGCACACTTACATATTACATATTACTAATATTGCCACTGCACACTAATATCCAGGGAGAAAAAAAATATGTGCAACGTACCATACATTTTATACATGGATTGATTTATATGACTATAAATGTCGAAGTTTGGCCAAGAGTGCTCCTATTGTTTTTGTAAGGCTGAGATGAGCATTTATATGATGAGTTAAGTAAAATGTTGAATCTTTGGTCTTGTCATCGCTTTGCCCTGTTGAAATGTCCTAAGCAGGTTTTTAAAGGGGCCTTTTTTATTTTGTAACCTGTTTTGTGTTTTCACTAATGTTGACAGACTTTCATCTCGGGAGGAAAAACTAAAACCGCT
>JAQGAE010003817.1:0-13867 GCA_034696685.1 Julus scandinavius
TATTCATGACGTGCATCGAATTTTTAAGATTTAATCAAAATGACTTGGATTTGATGAAATGTTTTAAACTCGGTTATTCCAAATATTTTATCTTCCCCAAAATGCACAAAAAAGACTCGCCTAAACTAATTTAGTGAAACATTCAATGCTTCGTTAAATAGCTTGAAAATGAACGGCAGCAGGCGTATGACGTTGCTACATTTACTTATTTCCATTGTATTTTTTTTATGAAAGTGTTTTATTGAGATTAGAAAAGTAACCTTTTAGAAACAACCATGCTTAAAATGAATGCATCATATGATGGCTATAGTTTTCGGAGCTAGATAAAAAACAAAAAAACATTTACACTCAGTTAAAGTTTTCCGGAAATCATACAAACAATGATAATAATAATACATACTATTTTTGTGGTTTTTTATAGAAATTCTAATTTAATTGTATATCTTTTAATTGGTTATCCAGAAATAAGCGCTCTAGAACGTTGAATGAGGACGATGTGAGGAATTTTAACAAATTTCCAAGTTGTTAATTTTTGCACTTCATGAAACAGAAATCGTTTCGCTTTTGAATCTTCTTTCGAAAATGTTTAATGCTTCAGTTATAAACTTAATTGAATAACTAGTGTATGCTACATGAACTCGTTTTATTGCATCAGCGTTTTTGTACTATCCAGGAAGCAACCTGGCATTACAATAATTTCCAACTGATAAAATGTGCTAATTCAATCTTTCCTTGCTAAGTGAAAACTATTCTTGGAGTTTCATTTATCACATCATGTTTGACTAATTTTCAAAGTTTAAATTTCCATTTGGTATTCTAATTCGGGAATATGTTTGCTAGCGCATGGCATGACTAGTGAAATCGGAGAGACATTGAATTTCATTTATTCTAAACAGACAAACATATCAAAGGCTGTAAAGTTCAATGTTCGGGTGACGTACATGTGATCTTACTTTATAGTGAAAGGATTTTAGTGGGAATCTGCCTAAATATTGTTTGAAATTTAAGAGAAGATTAAGTGTAATTGTATGATTAATCATGTGAACACCAGTCACGCTCTACATCTGTTATGTATAGCAGATTTTATTTTTCTGATTCCAATATTTAAGGATTCTCACAGTATTTTGAGAATATGACATTATTTTTTTGTGTGTGTAATACTTGAGAATTTTAAAAGTAATGTCAGATTCAGGAAGTTTAAAAAAATGCTATTGTTTTGTAAAATAAATCATGGTTGGAAGCCACTATTTTCAACCATAATTGGCATTATAAAAGAAGAAATTTAGCAAGATTGCCAACAGCTGATAACATTTATTTTAAAGAGTCAAAACAAATTTTAAAAAAATAAAAATGCGCCAAAAAAATTATCAATAAGGTTTTTTAAATTACATTTATAAGTCTATAAAAATATTCACAACAGGAACATTTATTAAGTTTAGGACAACCTTTCTTATAAAAAAGTTGAACTAATTTCCCAGGTCAAATTCCATTAAAATTATAACTGCTTGCTATCACACTAGATTTGTACAGGTTATCAAAAGCGGGTTAACATGTTTTAAAATAATTTAGTATGCTATAAAAAAAGTGGACAAAAAATATTGATCTACGAGGGAATAATACTACTTTGAATTTACCTACTCAAAGCAGACGAGATGAAAAAAATCTTCAATACAAGTTAACTTTCATTGAAGAGTGACCGGCTGTGAGACGTTTAGGGTCATCTGACTGTTTCAAATATGTGACCTGGATTCAAAAAAATACTTGATAAAATTTTAATAAGGCATCACCTTCAGCCATTAATTATTTTGTAGAGGAAGTCTAGAAAGCCTAGTTTGATGCCGAGATAGACATTTCTCTCATTATTATTTTATTTATTGTTTCAATATAGTAAGGGTGGTCTGCTTAATGACCTAAACTTAAATGAGTTGTGTGGGGTGTGTCTTATGTCCAAACCGATAGGCAATATTCTCAAAGTCAATAGTGTAGCATTGAAAACGCACACTAAACGAAATGTTTTCACCCATTTTGCCCTTGGTTTTTATTTTTGTAGTTAAACAGCATTTATACATATATATATATATATGCCTTTTTAGGCATGGTCCAAGGGCAGTTTAAATAGGTTGTTTGGTGCACACAGGCTCGCTTAACGTTTTGGATACAAACTTAAAAATCTGAATGATAAGCGGGTGGCCATTTTTTTCAATAGAAACTATAGTGTTATACATTCCAGAAATCCACATTTATTTCTTGAAACTTTGGAGTAGCACAGTATTATCGTGCTTGTATTTGTGGCGCAATATCTTGTTTATCTGACCGATTTTCAGGCTGAAATTTGAGTACACCTTTCTTATCATGTGATGGTTTCTTTTTCAAAAATATCTTTATAGCATTGATAATATTTATTTTTCTTGCTATACTTCGGAACCTCTGTACATTTGCATGGTTTACTCGAGCCCATGTGTTCACAGAGGGGACCTTGCTGTTTAGTGAAATCAACATGAAGGGAATGCACTACACGGTGTTTCCTTTAGGCAGAAATAGCTACAAATGACAGGAAAACTCATAAACATCCGACCTTAAGTTTAGTAGCAAAGACTCTGGACAAGCCGACTTAAAACGTGTTGTGCACCTGAAGACTAACTTCTGAGAAAACAAGATATGTACCTGTGTTTATTTTATGGGGAAGATGCCCGATTCAAGGTTATACCCTTCACAGGATAAAAAAAAACACCTAACCTTTTCGAATTTCGGAAAAGGAAATAAATGCATGAAGCAATTATCCAGGTGAAGGGAAACGTTTTTAGCGTTTTACAATTGAAATCACAATTAAAAATACGCTTACAATGGATGCATGACCCGAGTCAACAAGATGATTTTATGAAGTTTTTCTTGTCAACCAATGAAGGGATACCTTTTCTATATAACGCCATGAAGCATGTCAAAAGATAATGTTTAAATTTGACGAGTATTTTTATCAAAATACATTTGTAAACTTTGCTTCATTATTCAGAAGACTTTGAAATTGTCCACTCCTGAAACTTAGAATCACATTAACCATGTAAATGTGTTTTGTTTTTAAATGAAAACATAAAAAAAAATGAACTTGTAAACTTATTTAGTGCAAGTAACAGCATATGAAAAACGTACATATACATATAGTCCATACACCCATGCAGATATTCAGACAAATCGAGTTTCTGTTTTACTATCAGTTATTTGTATATACTATATATTCAATATTTATTATTTATATTAATCTTATTTGACGAGGGAAGTAAGTTTTAAGACGTCTATCACGAGGATAAAAAAATCAGTCAATATTTCCATGTTATTTACTAATTCACGTCAAAGGAAACAAGATTTTTTTTTTTTTTTTGCAAGTGATTGCTAAACTATGAAATAAATTTGAATCGTGCTACAGTTGGATAATTTTGATTTGTTATTATAAAAAAATACAGACATGTAGAGGTTGAATGATTTTTTGATGCAACCGCTTTTCCAAGCGTTTTGCTGAAAAACAGTTGAAAAAGTATGTTTATAACATGATTGGCGATATTTAATCTACCCGTGTCAAAATGTACATCTGGAACTTGAAACTGATGTGTCAAATTTCTTCAATTTTTATTCCTGCCATTCTAATTTTATTATTCCTAATTTCTCAGTTGGTTATGTCCATCCGTTTAATTTTTTTTTTCATTTCAAGTGGGTCAACCTATTTTCCCCTTTAACAGATGTACTCATTGGTGACCTCAAAGAAACCATTTTTTTAATAATTTTTTTAATAAGATAAGTATGTTCTGGCTTCGTGACGCGAGATTTTAAATTCATCCATAACAGGAATAATGAAATTATTGTTATCATGATTTCTTTTAAGATCCGCTTTTTATAGCAATGATGAGGTCGAATATTTCGGCAATTGTTTATATGGAGAAAAAAAAAGTGCCACTGTATTAATAAACACATTGAATTTTCGTAGTTACACATGAGCCACCCACATACTGTAAGTGCGTTAAAAATCAATGAATGGGAAGTAAATTTAATGGGGAATATGAAATGCATCATCCAGTAATTATGGGGGTGAGCGGCCGCTTCTTATGACATTAAATTCGGATCAACTGAAAAGTTCGCATAATTTTTTCCTTTCATATCGGAGGTTAAAGTGGGTTGTATACAAATAAACAAGCCCAACCCTCTATCAACTTGTAGTCCCTGCTCCAGCTGCGTATTTCAATGTTATTCATTATTTTTGAGGTCGTTGATGCCATCCAGTGGTTAGACTAGAATTCTGAAGAAAAATTCCCTATCATTGCAGCGTACCACATGCCTTAACAGGAACATGGTATCATCTATATGTTACATGGCTCTTCTTTGGTTAAAATTTCTAAATAGTTTCCTACCCTACCAATGCCGAAGATATTTTACATAAATTGCTCAATGTCTTTGGTGAGATCTAGAACTCAAATATGGATTGAAGTAAACGACCACCCACTATTTCTAGTTTTAGCAACTTTGCTTTTCTCACCATTAAACCTTGAAATGTCTCTCTTAATTATACTGTCCCTCTTAATTATACTGTCCTTAATCTTTAATTACTTTCAAAAACATGGACTGACCTCCACAATGTAAATGTCAGATTTGAAGGATGGGAATGCAGACTTTGTTTTAATGCTATAAGCGTGGTATTTCCAAACAGTTTTTGAGTTATTTTTGTCAAGGTGTCAGATCTGTTCAAGCTTCTGGAAAAGCGCATTTTTGAAAGACTATAATTAAAGGTGTGATTATCACCGGTATTTTTTAATAACACGGTTTACCCATGTTTGCCATTCTTGTTAATCACCTTGTTAGATTCTGTGTGTCCTAAAGTCTCATGATTACCACAAGCTAGTTTGTCCAATGTTAAAATACAACAACTAAAAAATCCTCGTTGATGATCATTGGTTGAGATTGTTGTACAGTTCATCGATTCCATTGGGATGCTCTTGTTCAATTTCATCTGCAGGTAAACTCCCAACCTTTGAGAGTTTCATGGTGTACATAAAATGTGGTGGCATTTTGCTAATAAAGCTAATAATGCATTATCTTTTTGTTCTATCTCACGCACAGCTTGCTTTAATTGTCCTCCAAAATGAACATACTGTATAGCTTTTAATGTCACATCTAATTGCACTCTTGACATCTTTTTACTACAGATGTGCAATGCTATTCTGGGACGGACCTTAATTATAAAAAGTATTGATTTTAGATGAAATCTTCAAAGTTTGTTTTGTTTTCATTACACAGTCGAGTATAACGTATATCCAGTAAGAAGATTGCTTTAAAAGACTTACGAAAGTAAAAGTTAAGAAAAAATTGCATGCTGAACTGAACTATCAGAAATGCATTTTTTTAGTCTACTGCCTTGCTATTTATTGCTTGGATTTAAAATAAAGACTGCGATTCATTTTCTAATTCCAAAACGAAAGGATATTCGGAAGTGATTTATTTATTGGGGGATGGTAGTGTGAATGGCCTCGAAACCATTACGTATGTAAATGCTTTGTATCGTACTTCAGATGACTGATCAGCTAATTTAAGTACTTATTTCGCATCAGCTAATGCGTTAATTTGAGTTTATTTACCCTGCAGAAAAACTTGCTTTCAAATGTTTTATATATTATTAATAAGCTTTTAACTATCTCTCTTTGCCATGTAGTTCATTATTATAATTTATAACAAACAAACTCAAACAAAAAAATACCACTTTCACTAAATAGTGACACTGACAAATTGCCTTTGCCAGAAAAATGTGGACTGCCATGTTTGAATGTTAGAAACTTTTGACATTCCCCTTGCTCTTTTCCACGTTTTTATGTCATCCGAATGCTTCCCTGTTGTAGTAGTATTACTTTTTGTTCCAAGGATTCACTTGTTGGTCATCCTTAATTAAATTAAACGTTATAATTTGGGTCGTTTGCAAGCCCACTACTGCATGGGTATTTTCCCCTTTTGTCAGCTGTCCCTAGACCATAAACAGTTTATTGCATTTTGCATCTTCCTCATGCAGTATGCGCTATAAATATGACAGACTACCATATACTACTGTAGTTTTTTTTAGTAAGAGGGTTAATTGCATGGCAGCACTATAATTAATTACGCAGGGCTAAAATACCATGTTTAATTCAGAGTAATGTTTATTAAGTACATCTGTTTGCAGCAATTGTTGGATTATTATTATATAAAAATACTATGTCAAAACGTTCGTGCTAAATTCATGTCAATTGCTTATTCCGTTATTCCGTTTGTGAAAAATAACCCTAATTGAAACTTGTCATTTACAAGTGAACGTATAGTAAATGGAGTTTTGCCTAATGTAGGCTAAACTTTGCAGAAACGTTCTCAAATTTTGAAACCCCTTATACCATTTTCAAATGCTAGGAATGTGGAGATAAACTGACAAGTATTTGAGGGTTTCAAATAACCACCAAACTTCGTGATTGTCTTTGCATGTTACTGGATCGTTTTTTTAAAAAAACATTCTTTTAAACCCTCCAAACCTTGAACTTGCTCGTAAGGGGTTTGAGATTCCCTTTTGTTTGAAAGCCATGACTTTGGCTGAGCGGTAGGTAACCTTACCAATATAAAAAATAACCTGTTTCGAAATGCCTTTTCTACGTGTAAAAATATGAAGTATTTACGATTATTACTAACTTTGGTTAGAAGTTTGATTATTACAAACAAACATATTTTTAAAAAATCGCCTTGAACTTGCCGAATCCCTCGTTTTTTCTAATGTTTTTATGTTGTCATTTTGTACTATGGTCAGTTTATGCCTCCTTTTATTTCCTTAACTGTTTTAAACAAGGAAGATGTAGCCTTGCAATGTAGTATTTGCATCATCGAACTAACATACATATAGGTGTTGTTTTTGGTTTTGTGTTTTTAATTTCATAGACCTAAATGGAAAAAATGTCTGGTTTGAAAGCATCTGAAATATTATTTCGAAAATAAAATAGTTTATTTAGGTTATATTTGTTATGTATGTTCGCACCCATAACCGCAGACCTTTTTTTCCCAAAAAACTTGAAATCATATACAGAGATAACATCATGTGAAACAGTTTCCACATAAAATTCCCATTGTGAAACATTTATGATGGACATTTTATTGTTAAACCAACAATACTGTATGCATGTATATACCTGCGTCACAAATACATGAAAAGGCGGGAAAGGTCTTGTTGTGAAAGTTGCTTCCATAAAACTTGTTCGCTCTTTACATAAAAACATCTTTTGCAAAATTATCCTTGAACTTCTTCCGACTTTAGTTCTTGTTTTATTCATTTGTTAGCCTTTCCCACTTCAGACAACATAGACAATGCTTTCAGGAATGAGCTGACATATTTATACAAATTGATGGCGTGGAAATGATCTCACATAACATGAGCGTGTTTGTTTGAAATCTCCCCACTGAGCTACGAGGATGTTGTTCTATCAGTCTCAACTGTTTAGATTATTGTAAATTATACACCGTGGTCATTCGAATCTCTGTTTCACTAGTTAGTCCAAAGCAATTGCATTGTCTTTGGGTAGTATACAAATTACGAAACATGACCTACTTGAGATGGAGATGGCCGAATGTTTTTCCCCAGCGGAATAACAGTTAATACATCGACCTGTAGCTGTTTGTACACCATTATCTACTTGTTGACGCGTATCAACAAGTCTGCTGTAACCTCTCAAGCCATACATACTTGTATCGAATACCATATCGTAAAACAATGCGTCGTGTAAATACACCAAATAATCTGCACTCGTACAACATGAAAGTAAATGAAAGCAACCCGATATCTCTTTATAATGTCCTAGTTGGAAGGAAAATCTCTTGGCTAAGTGCGAAGATGTTTTTTGACACTTGAATACACTACCAAATAAAAAATATTTTTTGAATTCTCTGAAAGGGGCAAAAAGACAAAAATTCAGTAGGCAGGGAGGGCTGGAAATTTACTATACGCATGATTACAGAAACCTAATTTCCTGATGAAATTTCATAACCTGATATCCCGGACATTCAATGTACTTTGTTCTGGTTACGAATCTTATATTATATATAAAATTGAGTATTTAAAATCCTAATTAAAAACAGCAATAAAAATATATCCGACTGCCAAAACGTTTAAATTTGACATACCATTTCTTCGTGATTGTCTTAAATGTTTCTTCCAAAACGTGATATTACGAAATTTTGGCACTGGAATACGGACCCCTTTTCCATTGCTTTAGAGTTTGTCGGCTGATGAAATATCCCTTGACCAATAACCCTTATTTTGAATAGCCTGCTGCGCTCCTCAAGAGAATGTTTAGATTTGAAAAAAGTCTCATGCTGGGAGAAATTGGCCAACTAATGTTTTATGCTATGGCCAAATCCTTGAGGGCAGAAATTCCATGACCCTTGGGCCATATGCATCGTGGACCATAAATCGCTGGACACAGCCAACCCCGTTTGTTGCACGCATATATGCATGCATACACCCATATTGTTTTGAATTTTATCTGATGTTGGTGAATTTGCCTTAATGTCACGCCAACGTTTGAGCACAACTATATGACTATAATCTCCCACGCCATCTCTAAAACTTTGATTTTTGAAATGCGGTGATGTATTTCCTAGATTACGGCACCGTAAACACGGTTCCAAAAGACCCAGTTAATGGTCTGATTTCCTATGTGGGTGTCTGACAGCACAGCTTTTTATCATAGACAACATGTAACTGTAGCGATGAAGGTGTTATTTTGAACAAGGGGTTTATAATGGCATTCCTTAGCCTACCTTTCATTCAAATTCCCACGACACGAAGCGGAGGTAACGAAGGGGGGAAGAGGAGAATAAGTGATGTAAACTGGTATAAAAAATGCATGGCCCCCAACAGGTGCTTTTACCAACACAAATTCCTCGTCCTCCCAGACGTGGAGTCAACAGCAATAACCTGAAGGTTTGTTTTGGTTAGGTACCTGTCCTTTTCAGTCTGATTGTATTTTTTCCAATACATTTTGTACTGTCGTACGACATGTCTTTTGGCGACAATACGTGCCCACGTACTGTTAACTAGTTTGACAAAGTACTGTGACTCATTCGTTCGACTTTGGTTGCAACTAGTATACATCCTCTTATGGTTTTTTGGTGGTTAACTTAACGCTTCCTATCACGAGATTTGATCAAATTGAATTTTATTACACGCATGATTGATCTCGTTTAAGTGTCCAGCTTCAATCCAGTTTCACGTTCATTTATTATTTTAAGCATGCTTGTGACAGTGCCCATCTGAACTGCATTGGCATTACGGTGAACATGCTCGATTGCCTGCAGTCTTAAGTTATGAACACGTTTATAGCTGTCTATAAGATGATTTTGTAAAAGTAAATCATGTTTACATATTTCTTAAATCTCTCATATCCGTATTTTTATTCATTCTATCCCGCACATCGCAATAATATGCATAGTATAAAATACTATATATCGCTCGTAAAATATGAAACATCTTTTTTGAAATGAGTTTGTTATATAAAGTATGTATTATTGCGTTATACGCTATATATGTATGTATTTCAACAGTTTCACGTGTCATTAATGTGGAGCATATTTGGTGACGTGATAACTACATTGCTGTAAGTAGGGCAAGTTGTTTTAAGTTGAATTTTTCACCATGCGTCATCATCTTCATCGAATTGCTTAGTACCGAATACACTAAAACTTTTAAAAAAATTAACTGGGCTTAAAATGGAGATATAACTATAATACATACCTATAAATGCCATATAGTTATTTTTCCTCATATGCAAATATTACTTATCGTTTTTCAATCCAAATATACCGTGTATAATATCCACGTTCTTTTTAATTTAACTAATAATTGCATTATAATGTATAATTTGAATACAGTATGCGCATTGTTTATAATGTAGCTTGCGATAATTTTCTTTTATTAAGTCTGAATTGCTTGACTGTACTTATAGTTTTATGGTATGCATATGAGATAAAATACATAAGTAGACGCATGAAAAATAAATTGCCTATTTTATTTTGAAGTTTCAAATGGAAACAAATTAAATAATATGCACTGAACCTTTTTAACTCTGTAATTTTTGTTTTGAATTGGAATACTTTATTCATAGTATAATATCCCTTATTTTGAAAAAGCTTTGTTCTCATTTTAAGAGCGCATAAAATACAGTCATGTTATCGAAATTTAAGTTTCTTTTTTTAATTAAACACAGCTATAATTCTTATTGAAAATAAATCAGTACTTAAATGCGAATAATTCCAGTTGCATCTGGTGTTTTTCCATCCTAAAGCGATACAAGGTTGCAATAAATAATCGTTATTCGTAGCGTTCTTCGAAATGGTTATAAACCATTAGAATCGATGGAAGCTGAAGTCAATTAACGAAAATGTAACAACCATAAACGTTATTTAACAATTATGCTTTGAGCAATTAAATTTCGAATGCACAGTATGTAACGACCAATAAAAGTTATACGCAACTAGCTACCATGCACTTGGAACATTTGATAACTTTAAGAATGTCATTTGTGAAAATGTTTCTCCCAATATTAATGCTGCACGAGCTCCATATATATAGTCGAGGTTTATGGCTTTGTTGAAGTGCTGTTTTGTGTTGGAAGCATTTTTGTTTGCATATTCGTATATCACAACATCCTGGTTTTTTCATATTTTTTTAACGTGACTGCGGTACTGTTTCGCATAATATCCTTCTGATTTGGGCGTGACAACACGATTCACGTGTCGCTATTCAAAACATAATGGGAATTCAGAGAAATGAATTCCATTTTTGTAATTATATGAAATTTCCCGACTTCTCTTTATCCAAAAAGAAACTTCCGCCATTTACCGACAAGTGATATCGTCGTCAATAGGGAACTTGATAAATGCGTTTTGAAATTTAAATACACGCAACTATAAACTATCTGAAACTCGGTGACAAATACCATTAACATCCTGCAATCAGATATACATGAATACCACAGGCATCCTATCGACTGTAAAGTTATAAACAATCATAAAATGGGAGTGCATGTGACTGTACAATATACAAGCTGCTATATTTAACACTTCTTGAGATAGGCTCTTTAGGCAAACATTCCGCACTTAATATCCTAAACGTGTGCCATGTTCGCCCTTTGACCTTGCTCAGTTACACAGTTTACTCTTATTGTAACAAATATACTCTTCTACTTACACAGTAGATTAAATACTTATATGGGCATACAGCAATACCCCTTTGTTCATAGTTTTTGAAACAATAAATATTCTCCATAATTTGTAATATTCATAATTATGTGTAATGTATCCTGTATCCCTATATTATTAACATGTTTTATAAATTTTAATTAAAATGCTAAAATTATATATAGCACAGATACGATAAAGCCTGAATGACGTCACTGTCAGGTTGAAAATTCGATATATTGAATTAACAGATCTATTTATGGTTTACTACACAATTTCCCGACATATAACTCTCACTAAGATGAAAATTTACTATTTAAGTGTTGTTTTCATGTTGTCTATAACGCTGTTGCTCAAATATCATGTGAATGCATGCTATATTTTTTTTTCTGAAAAACTCGCAGGGAACTCGTACAGCCAATGAGTTATAATATTTTTATAATTTCGCTTATTGATTGTGTTCATCATTTTCTTGTTCAGTGTCATAAATTCAGTTTTCCATTGAGTTTCTGAATTGGATGAAAAATTCAATCCAAATTCAGAAATTTAAAAGGATAAAAATCATATTCTAAAAAAAAACGAGCCGTTTAGTAATCTTCTTCATCTACAATTTTGTCAGAAATCGTAGCAAGTGTCTTGTATCTGGAGACCTGATTTCTTGAAGTTCCAAATATCCTCCACCAAAAAAGTACACCCAGTTCCATGACGTCATTCCTATTCCCAGACCTGTGGCTGACGCATTGAAACGCTTCTCCAACCTTCTGCACATGGGCTGGCTTCACTTGCTCTGGAGATACGGCGCGAAGCAGTTGTACGGTTGGAAGAGGGGATTTTAACTGCAACCACGATGTACAAAGTTTAAACCGAACATCAGAGAATTGTGTGCTAGCCTATATATTCAAAAAAGGTGTGGATGAACTTCGCTGCTGATTCAAGAGTGCGTCATTCCGTTTAGAGACGTAATTAGAAACTAATTGCGAAGGCGGCGATGTGGTCATTGCTTTTTCAATAATCCTGTTGGAAGGTTTCAGGTGTCAAACTATCAAATAAGCGTGCTGCATTGGATCAAGTGTTAGTTTGATCATCTTTTACAAGGATTGTCGCGAAATACACATATTTTCCACGCTGTTGCTCGTATCAGTTTCGCCGGCAACGATATTTATATTGTTGGTAAGTCGTTTTCAACGTTTATTTAAAGAGAAGTGCATAGAAGTAAGTTTTAGGGTTTTAGTAAGTTATATATTTTAAATAACATAAAAACAGCATGCCCATGACGTGAAGCAAAATTTTAACTACTGATAACTTTTACCGAAGTTTATTTAATAGTCAGAAGATAGTGTTTGTTGACTTTCACATTAATACTACCTACTTGTGTCACTAATGGGGATATATAGCCAATACTATTGGCAGTGCAAAAGTTTTAAGACTAATAGTTTTGTTTTTAGAACTCACTTAATTGTAAAATTTAAATTCTATCGTGTATGTTAATGGTTTTGGTAAATGAAACTTTTATATCATTCTGAGGATAGTTTGCTATACTTCAGTGGAATGTGTTATGGGTGCATTTTTGTTCTACTGAGTGACATGTACCGAGTGTCGCGGTTTCAATAACACAACTTAATTCCAAGTAATGACACTTTATTACACTCGTTCTGAGAATTTAGGACAGCATCTGTCTTGTTGGTTGAACATTAATTATAAATTGCATTAACGAGCACTGTCCCCCACCCTTTTCTCCCATGGCCAGTTTCTCCACCCTGTCGAGCCAACCCAACGTTTGGATCTGGCAGAGTAGCCTACTTGTCTGTAAATGCAAAACTTTTCAGGCCAGTAAAAATACAACTACATGTAATTATCATATTAGTTTATAAAAATAAGGCACTTTCTATATAATTTGAAAATGCACGAATTCAATGGTAACGAGCTGCTAATCAAGGGCGTATATAATGATGATGGTAATTGGAAATTTTGTAAGCAAAGCACTTCAACCTAGATGTTTGATTTGGAAATCGAAAATACCATTTGGGTGACATATACTAACATCCTCAAGGGAATGTCACGTTCACAATATTGCCAAATTTAGATTGTTTCCAGGATGGGTGGATATTGTCGAAAGAAATTACTTAGTTGCCTGGATACGTGCCTCGCAAGCCGAACGAATTTTTCATTATCCTAATTAAAGCTCAGGGACAAACTATTTCAGCCATTTACTATATATTATCATGTGACATGGTTGCCGTAAAAGTAACACAAGTTGGACACCCTTAGGCTGGAATTATAATTCATTTCTAATAAAACTATTTAGGGTTCCTTGGCAACTTCACCTTCACAGGAAAATGTAATCTTGAAACAAATTTGTTTCACTTTATGCAGCAATTAAATAGGTTTTTTTTTAATAACTTATGTCCAAGCATGCATTCCCCGTCATATCATTGATAAGGTACAACAACAATAAGGACTGATGGATATGTACATCCCATTGTTTACGTTTTATCATCCAATATTGTTTGTATTTACTGATGGATGAAACTGTATTGGTGATCGTTCATGCACCTCTGGAATACATGTATGTATATGTAATCTTTTGTTCTCAAATAAACACCCCTTAAATTCTGTAGCTACATGTTTAATATTTATATTTCTC
>JAQGAE010003818.1:0-13865 GCA_034696685.1 Julus scandinavius
ACAGCTTCTTTGCAAATCAAAAGCATTGGGTTGCTGATAAAACCTGATTTTATAAAGACGTTGTACCACTGTGCCCCTGTCTCCCCATATAACAACATATAATATGGTCTCTTTAATGTCAATCAATTTGTGGGCATACAAGCAGTCGTCGACTTACGATCTATACGACAATGCATATGTATTTATACCATGACTGTATAATGTTTCAGTAGAACCTGTCTAAATTCATCCTGTGTAAATGAATAACCTCTCTAAATGCTAGAAATGAACTGGTTCCGACTTGGGACCCATGTAAAAATGAATTAACCTCTCTAAAGTAATAATTAATAATTTTTATTGGCCCCAATGACTTTGTAAGTGAATATCAACAATGGAACTGCAAAAAATATCAAACTAAGATGAGGTTACCACTTAGAAAATCATTGAGGCGAAAAACATTCGTGTTTTAGAAGTGCCATTTTTGTGTGTTAAAAGTGCGATAAAAGCTCGCACATTTAATGCAGACAAATGCGTTTTTATGTTGAAAATCCTACTTTCAAAGCAGAAAAATTGAATTTCTAAAATTACCTTAAAAAAATCGCACTTATAATGCTAAAAACAATTCCATTTCTAGAGCAAAAAAAAAAAAACTTTAAATGCAAATGTGCAATTCCCCTTTTATATTTTGCGGATACGGCTTGAAATTTATAAAATTTCTTGGGCGAGTGGTTGATTTATTCCCAAGATCCCCCATATACACGACCTTGGTTTATACGATATGTATAGAGAGATTATACAAATGGTAAAAACATAATTCTTATTTTCTGTATATACTTGTTATGCATCATGTGTTGCTTTTATGGCATCTGCATATAATTTCCCATGTCGTATATCTATAAATGTGCCAAATGCCTCCAAGTATTCCATCCAAGTTTGCATGACACTACATCAAAATGCATTAATATTGCAGAACTGATATAGTAATAGTTTAGTATTTGTATTCGTTCAAACCTGCAATTTGCTCTGTAGTTTAACATAAAAGCTACAGATGATGAAGCTTTTATGTAGCAGCGTTTATATTTCGAAAATAATTAAGGTACACACTTCCTCCTTTTATTGTTGAATATAAAAATGCTGATTATAATGTAAATGATATTGCGATGGCGATCCCCTCCCACCCACAAAAAAGTTTACAAAAAACATAAAAACTGCTTAAAGAAAGCAATTAAGGATTTGAATTTTATTTCATTTTTTATGGTTATTTATGTGTTTTGAAAACATACGTTTGGCGTCTTTTTCCAAATATCGTCAAATTTAAGGAGCAATTGTTGCTAAAGGTAAAATTGAAATTGAAATTTGCTAAAAAATGATTTTAACATTTTTTTGAAAAGTAGGGTGTCTAAAAACTGTTGTTGGAACACACAAATTTAAGGCCCATTCTATAAATTTCCAAGCACCCGCCTCGCTGCTATTTCCACGACATTTTCCAGATTTTTCTGATTAACGAAAATTTCCTGACCTCGAAGGGAAATTCCAGCACAAAATTTGTATTTAGCTTAAAGTTAGGCATAATTCTCGACTTTGCCAAGGTTTTTAACATTCAAGTACATTTGAGACTGGGGACACATTTCTTCTGGTGTCCATTTCCCCTTTCACTAACCTTTAAAACTTAATTAATCAGAAAGTTCAAAAACTAAAAAATACCATCACTAGTGGACGTCCTTAATGGCTTCCCCCTCACCCTCCTGTCCACCTGGTGTCCGCATGACAACAGACCCCTATTCCCTCTTGATGACGTCCTTTTTAAATGGCCCCTAAGATCATTTCCCTGTTTCTGCACTATAGTTTCCTGAATCTTATCACCTTTATTCTTTAATTTGTTTCATCCGCATAAATTATGTAAATGATCGTATTTTAATGATTCACTTGATCTGTTCGGATGATTAGCAATGGATAATCTTTCGACGAATTTGTGATTTTTATTACCCGATTCGCTAGTAAATTACCGAATCTTATTATCTTGAATGATTTTAATCTAGCCACGGAAATTGGTAGTAGTTATCGAATGGTAGCTTCTCTAATCTGTTTTGATGACCTAGTATAAATCAGTTTTGATGTAAAGCAAACAATCTTTAATTGCTGCAACAATTGTAAACTTCCTTAACCTCATACACACTCTGAAAAACAATTTCCGAGTTTGCTGATACGTTTGATTCTGTGGTGGAAAGTCGAATTGTGAAAACAACAAGCACTTACTACCTGCAATCTCAGCAATGCATGACCAGAATTAATTGATGAGTTCAGCCAGGTGGAACACATCACTCGTATATCAGTCATCATCAGGTGACTCATGATGAATCGGCGTGACTTTTGAACGATTTTTCCACTTTTAATTCTATCTTGAATTACATCAAAGGCGGTTCGGGTTTTTTCAACGAAATATTCTTTCAATTAATCAAACCGATTTGCTATGCATGGTTTTTATGGGCACCGATAAAGCTCCAGAAATTTTACTTTCAGGTTTGAGGCTCAGGTACATTAATTCTGGACAAGTCATCATGGTCGTATGAAAACATTCCGGAAAATGTTATTGACCTGTCCGTGATATTACAATTTTTGATTTTTTTACCCCTACAAATAGCAATTTGATCCAAAAGTCAAGATTTTGCATAATTCTTCCTTCATTTTATTCAGAGCATTTGGTTCCCCAAATAATATACATAGTAAAGGTGAGATTGACTCTCGCAAGTTACTCGTCACATCTCGTGTTTTACAAAATTCCCAAACTTAGCTCTAAACATTAAAAAACTCTAAACATAAGCATCTCCTCAATGCTCTGAACATGTACGGGAAAGGCCATCATAAGGGCGTTGTTTGCAATATTTTTGGCATAACTCTCGACAGCTGCTCTCAAAATTCGAACATATGGTTCGTATTTTGCGACCTACTATCAGAGAGGCCAGGGCTCACCTGCCCACTAGCGATAACATCCGAGAAAGACAGTTCACGAACAGTAACACGCGCATTTTTGCACGTGCTACATTAATTGAGAACTGCTATCGAGAGTTTCTCTCACGGGGAAACGCACCTTTACAAAATAAATAACATCACAGTATTGAAAAAAGTTGTCACCCTACTATGAAATGCTCGCACTGTTTATTTTGGAAAATTTGCCTTGTTTTAATACATATAAAATTCATGCATAATGAACCTGGAGATACTATAGAAATTCCAAGGAATGCAATTCCAATTACATCTTGACAATCTTATCATGTTCTTAGAAGTTTAATCATTCTAAAGCTTTGTGAGAGCTTTACATAATGGATTTGGGTTTATTCTAGGTTTTTAAATAAAATCCTTATTTTCATTGACTTGAGTCAGGCCGAAATTTTCCGTAAATTTGGAGTTTCCTGAGATTTATTTCCTTTGTGAATTTGAAATTCACTGGATTTTTTTTAGGATTTCTCTTATATTTAAATAGTGATTTTGAACTTTTATCAAATCCACTTCAAATACTTTGAGATTTGTTCTATACATTTTTAAAAATTTGTTTTGTCTTTGGGATCTAGTAACATATTTCCTGAAAATTAATAACTGTGCTTATTTATTGAAGAACGTCTCCGAAAATCCAAATTCAAAATTTTCGAGATTTTAACAAATTTAAGGTTCATTTTCCTTTTATTTTCGTATATTTGTATTGGGATTTACGTTAGTAAAATGTATGGATAGCCAAGATAAAATTCCCTTGAATTTCTCACTATTTCGAAATTCTAAATTGAATTTAAATTAGCAGTAACCCTAGTATTAAATTAGTAGTTAAATGAGTTTAAATCAGTGGTAGCCATGAGATAAAATACGCATTATATTTGCAATCTTAATTTAGTGATCGCTCACAGCAATTTTTCATAGTTCAGTTACAATTTTGGATTCCGAAGTAACTCTAATAATTGTTTCTCATGTATTTACAATGACAAAAATCTGCAATTTAATAGGTGTTTTAGCTTAATCGTTTGTTTCCCCTTTGGTTTACCTTGAGATTTGCTTAATATTTCAAAGTTTTTGGACGTTCACCTAAGGATGTTCATTGTGATTCATCGCCTATTATTGTGTTTAGATGACTTGCATTATTTTATTAGAGATCTCTCCACAGTTTCTTTAAGATTCAACCAGGATTTTCCTTGAGATTCACGAAACGATTGCCCTCGAGATGCATTGCAGATTTATTTGGGATTCACCTTGACTTGTTTTACAAACTATATCAGTTTTTTGAGTAAATCTGTCTTAGAGTAGGTGTAAAATCCTGATTTCATTTTGGTATCAAGTTGCCTAAAAAGATTGATCGTATGCATTTACCATCTTCGTAAAGTCGTAAATAAGTAAATGGCAATTACTCGACCATATCATTAATTGAGCGGCCTTTCTGTTAACTGGACATTGCTGACCCCCTGGCCCACATCCTCGATTTGGATATCATTACATGACGTGTTCGGCCATTGCGAAAAATTATTTCTTCTAACCAGGTTTGTTTTCTTTTGTCTTAACTGAGTTGTATGCAGTATGCCGAGGTAAATTACCTAATATGGGCACGTTGCTGAAAAAAGGGGGCGAAAACGGATCAAACTTAAGAGTAATTTCTTAAATTCTTTGGCCGAAGGTGAATCTGGAATGACTGCTGCTTAAATGAAAGCCTCCCGAGTACCTTAATTTTCAAGAAAAAAAAAGCAGATTAAAACCACTTTTAAGCAAGATGGTTGATGGCATTGCCAATATGGAGATATCATCTGCCTTAAAACCGGAAAGTTTGGTTAGTACTTTATAAATATATGAGCGAGGCGCCGACTGCAGAACTGCCACATATACATAGTACATATGTATATGTATGTAGATGGGGTTTTGAAATTGGGAAAGTCAAATAAGGTATGAAGCCGGGTCTCCACTGAAGGAAACATGGGGCAACAATTTTGAGGCAACATGGTTTGCTGAAACAAATAATGAATCAAAGTTTGCCTACCGTGATGTTTGAGCAAACTTATGACGTTTTTTGTTGTTACCAGAGCCTTGGTTTCAGCAACATTTCGCCTATGGCGGTCCAGATCAAAGGGAAACAATGTTGTCACTTTAAAGCGCATGCTCAACCATGTGCTCAAATGCGGACTTGATTGCTAGGTAAAGGTCGGTATGCACCAGAGGAAACATACACAAACACATAAAACATACACAAGAAACACTGAACAAAAACTTCCAGCATGTTTTTCGGAACATGAGTATTTTTTTCCTTTGATCTGGACCGCCACAAACATTTTTTCCTTTTATCCAAACCGCCTCTTGAGCGATCGCCAGGAAACATCGAAGTGTGTCAGAAAATTGGCCGTTTTTCGACACATGTTTCACAAACACTTCTGTATACACCAAGGTAGCATGTGTATGTTTCATGTTTCTAAATGTTTCTTTTGGTGCATACGCACCTTAAGGCTCTTAGTAAAAAAGCCATGAACTGGACACATTTATTCAGTTGCTGTTGTTCTGTCAACTTTTGGTGAATACACCTCAGCATTCAGCAACATGTTAATCTATTCATTGTTCCAGGTTTGTTTTTGAGTGTTTGTATGTTTGGGGTTTGCGTGTTGCATGTTGCCTTCAGTGGAGATCCGGCTTTAAGATTCCCAGCTCTAAGATTCACACCAGGTTTCACTATAAATAACTAAAGAGTTATATTTCATGCAAAGGCACTTATGTGAAATCATTTGTTGAAGTTACAATACCAACATGTTAAATATATGGGGATTTACACTTTAATGTATGTACAACAACATACTGTACTCGCATAATTTGAAACGCAAGTTGATAATATTAATCTTTTATTCTGATAACGCTTATGATTTACTGTTTATTTTAAAAGATATTTGACAGATCAGGATAAACGGAATCCCTGTATACAATAGGTACAGTTCAGTACTTGTATTCGTTATTTACTGTCACAATTGCAGCTGGGATTTTTAAAATCATACCTATAGACTATAGTGTAGATCAAGGACACCATTGCTTGTTAAGTTCCTCCCATGGGGCTGATCAGCTGTTTTGTGTTACGTCTAGATCAGGTGCAAGAAATTCATGTATTGCCATCTGGGAAATATGTCCTTGATTGAAGGCAGTGGCGTTGAAGCAATGGAGGTGCTGTATCTAAACTTTCAAACTTGTGACCCATTGTGCGCAACCGCCAAACACAGCTGAAGGTAGCCTGGCCTGATATGTCTCCAAGGCTTCCTGGTGCGCTTAATTGTATGCCTGGTGCTTTTTACCGTACTGGTAGATTCCCAAGGCCATTGCAACCTTACTTACCTGCAGTAATTAATCTACCTGCGAATTATAAAGCCCTTGATTACTGCTTTCGCAATAGTTGAGATGTGCCACTTCGGATTCTGACATGTAGTTGATAAGGCTGTTATGATTTCTACTCCTGGTTAACCATGCATGGTCAATGAAAGAAATTTGGCTTTTTCACTGACGCCTTTTCCTCAGCTGATTAGACATTAGGCGATGTCTTGAAGTGGCTATATAACAGCCAAAGTCAAAATAAAAACATCAGTTAGCCATCCTATTCTGGTTTTTGTCTTCTGTTGTTAATCAGCCGCTTCATGACAGTTTCCGCTGTATATTGTACAGGATGGTCATTCAGTCTTTCGTACATTACAACATTTTATTACAAAGAAGCTACTGCAGTTTCAGCTGTATGTTTTGTGGTAAAAGAAAGATGCACCCGCTACGGTTGTTTATAATAGAGCCCAAAATGTCGCACATGTCTGCAGTTTAATCAGTTAATTTGGGCCATTGTACATTTGCTGACCCAGTTTTTAAAATGACGCCTTCTAATTGGCTGGACCTATTGCAATGGGGCTTGTATAAGTGCTGGAGAAAAAAGGAGGTTTTAACTGCATGTTACTCTTGCAGTCTTATTTTGACAGGCCTGTGCAAGCTGCATTTGTGTCCATAGGCACTGCGGAACTGCAGTACCTCCAAAGAGAAAATAAAAATAAAAATAAATCTAAAAGCATACCTAAAATCGCCGTATAGAGCAGAGTAGATGTTTTTACTCGTTTCAAACGGAGGGTCCAAAATTGGACCCATAAGCATGCACTGTTGTGCCACCCTGCAGTTAAGCTATGGCACTTTTGTGCTCCTCAGTTCCAGTGGCGAGGTGTTTGCATGTTGTGCGCATGCGCACATAGGAAGCTGCACACCAGGCTACGAGAGGAAAAGAGCGCTGTACCTCAGACAGTGTGACAGATTTACAGAATGGCACACTAACATGTATTGGCCAAAGTCCGGCCCTTGGTTTGAAAGGAGTCGCTAAAAATTTTGTGGCGCAGCACCCCCACTAATTTTAGCTACGAGCCGCCACTGTTGTAGTGTGCATGTGCACCATATGTGGGCCAAATGCAGATTACCCAAGTGAAAACAGTTTGAGTACCCCTAATGTCAGTACACTTCCACATGTGCGCACTTGGTCACCAGCATGTGATGTTGTTTGTTTGGTGAACACGAGAGCTAAACACCAAAGCCAGGAGATGAGCCTCCATCACCTACCTGGAAATTTTGCTTACGAGGGGGGACTTCTACCCCCTCTCGAGGGGTATTTAACGTCGAACAATCTACATGGGACCTCGGTTTAAACTCTCTCATCCAATAGAGCCACCACTCAGGGAATTTCTCCCATCCGTAAAAATCCACATCAACCTCAACCTGGGAGCGAACCTCGCACCATTTAGCCATGTGTTGTGCAACATTTCTTGAGCAACACCAGCAACAGTTTCAGTTATCATTCTTCTCAGTGTGGCCAGATTAGGGAATCCAATGTCGGATATCGAGTACTCGGGTATTTGACTCTTTAATTGCTCGTATTCGACAACTCTGTGTTTTTTGACCGAGTATCAAGAGGGAATAGGGACGTTCATGATTAAACGCTGAATTAATTGATTTTTTCTAGTAATTAATGATGTTTACTAGCTTTGGAATATTTAAGCTACACATATATAGTGGTCTGTTACATCAGTTTTATTACTTTTGAAAGGCATATAACATCAAAATCCATATGGAAACGATATTTTCTTCAATGACACTGAAGAGATTTCATGAACCAGAATTTCACTAGACAACAAATTTGTATAAATAGACAGTTCAAACTAAATGGCATTTTCCCCGTTATAACTGATAGATGCAGTCATGATGATGTGATTACACACACCAGTTTTGTGTCCGTGACATTTTTTCCATATAATCTCTATACAGTGAGGAAGTGCTATTTACACACGTACAATAAATAGTATACGTTCTCAAACATAAATTTTAACCATGGAAGTGTGAATTGTTGGCTTGCAAAGCTAATGCGTTAAAATAAATTGGTTACATTACCTATGTTCATATAATGATATATCAACTAAGCACCTAGAAAACCTTGATTGTCATTAACATGTCCATGTTGACAGTTATGGTAATTCAGGCAGTAAATTCTGGATAATATTCCTGTATTGTTAGCCTGCCTGTAAACTTCCTTTTGCACCATTTTTTGTTTTGTATGTTGTTTATTGTTAGCCAACCGAAACATTCGGAAGAAACACGTCAAATCTCATCAAAGTATATATTGCAATAGCATTTCTGGAATAAGGAACTTTTCAGTTTTATTTAGTAATGCAGTAGTAATTTTAGTAATTGTATTTTTATGATGCAAGTTCACTAGCTTTTGACAGTCTATACCTTGGGTCTTACTTGCATTTCAAACTTTAATCACAAGTATTATGAGAAATAATTGCTTTGGTTACAAATGTTGACACTAATTTAAGCATATTTATCTATTTTGCAGATGTGCTATCGTGTTGTTTAGCCCTCGTAAGAACAAACAGTCTCACATTCTTAACGTTTCCAAAAAGACAGTTACATCGTTAGATGTATCTTCCGATGGCAAATATGTCGTCACTGGCGAGGTAAGTTCTCTTTTGCAAATATGTCCTTCCATCTTGAAATTATAATTTTGAGTAACTAAAAGTGCATGTTTGAAAACCTCACAAATTCAAAAACGTGTGTGTATTACATACCAAAACAAAAGTTTCAAATACATTTTATTACATTTTTACTATAAATATCTGACCTTGCAATTTCCATTTACTTACCAAATCCTTTGTTTGTAGAACAATTTTTAGAAAAAATATATTCACCAGTCAAAATAACTATTCGGGTTGTTAAATTTCTATATACGAGTATTCCCATATGAATAGAGAGATTTGCAGAAAACAAGCAAATAATTTATTTTTCTGAAATAATTTATGGTGAATCATTGAATAACATGCTCGACAACATACGTATGCTTTAAAAACCAGGGCTCAACGAAATGTAAAAACTTGGTTCGAAGTCCTTTATCTACAAAAAAATGGTTAGAAACAATATTTATATTACTAATATCTACCTGCAAAATAAAGAAATAAAGAAATATTTGTAAACTTTCAACATCAAGACAACATCAGAACTAAGTGTAAATACTTTAACTTTAGGACAACCATGCTCAACATGTTCAAATGTGCCTATCTCGTGTGGAACATTTACAACTATTACAGGGTTTATAAATGCATTGTTTCAAATAGCGAAATGATACCCTAATCATCTGCTTAAAGAAAATGTATATATTTTTTTCTAGTGTGGCCATTTGCCAAATGTTCGTGTTTGGGATATCCAGGAAAAGGCCCAAGTCGCCGAATTTACTGGACACAAGTACGGGATCAATTGCGTGGTATGCATACGGTTTTCTCGATATCTCTGCAAAAGTTTCTCTGAATGTGTCCCATGTTTTACCTTATCTGCTATGTTTAATTTCAGGCATTTTCACCAAACTTGAAATACGTCGTCTCCGTTGGATCCCAGCATGACATGATCGTGAGCGTCTGGGACTTTCGAAGCGGAGTAAAAGTTGCATCGAACAAAGTTTCTTCGAAGGTAAGCAGTTTTTTCTCACGTGCAGTCTGCGGTGATTGCACCGAAACCACCGAAGTCGTGGAACCATTGTTTTCAATAGACACGACCGCCTTTTTTTTGTGCTCAACCGATTGTATTTTCGGGTGGTAAATCCAACACGATAGACGAAAACAATGCTTGCATATCAAACATGGTCGAATTCGATTTAAAAATGATAGCAACCTTGAATTGCTACCGAAAACCAGATTGAAGATGTGAACAAACTTTTAATTAGCTGGACCGGATTTTGAATTAAACTCATAAAGCCTGGTAGTTTCACGATTGAAATTCTCAGGTCGTTATCTTAGCTTGTTTTAATCGGCAAACTATCTTTTCCCCAATAAGATATCCCAATAAAATCTTAAGGTATCATACTTTTAAAATGTGGTGTATCGTTAGTAAGATACGCATTGCAGAAAAAGACTTTCAGAAAGTTTCTCAACCAGAAAAAGTTTGAAGCAGCTTTTTATTACAAACAGCTTCTGAATGTTATTCACCAGGCGGAATAAATTCACATTCTTGAAGCAGTTCGTTGCTCGCATTTTTTTTTCTGATTGTGAGATATGCCAAAAAGTGAAAATACCAAGATAAAAGTTATCATCAGATAGAAGAAAAAAATAACGATGTGCTGCTTACAAACGTAAAGTACTGTATAATTAAAATAATAAAAAAAATATTTTGCATTTAGGCTTTTCTGAAGTCTTGTAAATAGCTGACTTTCGTGACCACATTTTATTGAATTCTACTTTTCGGTTGAATGCATGTAGAAAAACAAATTTGATTTACATTTACCAAAAATGTTATTGAACCTAATGTGCCATAATTTTGCACACTAAATGCTTGGGCTACCAATATCAGGCTAACATATTTTCTGTTATCAATTCATTAAGTAATTTTTGGTTTATAATATTTAAAAAAAATTTTTTTTTTATATCATTGTCACAGAAAAGTAAGAGTTGTGCAAAAATAATCAATTAGACAAACCAATCTGGGTACTGAATAGTAATCCAACCAGTTGTGAATTTTTTTGGATTTCGGGGGGGGGGATCTATCCCCAATATCCCCCCTCCATATATACGGTCTTGCCCATATTTGTAAATATTGCTGTGTTCAAAAACATTCATATTTTCAATATGAGTGTTATTGCTATAAAAATGATGTAACTAATGTAACTATGATATTACATAATAGTTGGCAATTTCAAACAACTACTTATGAACACTGAAAAAGTCTTCATCAGAATTTCTAGTACAGGTTCTAGCAATCTGGTTTAGGTTTAATTTAGGAATTTTCTGTTAACTTACTGTAAATTAAAGAATTTAAACTTTTTATTTCAGGTAAAAGCTGTGGCATTCTCCGAAGATGGCAGTTATTTCGTAACTGTTGGCAATCGACATGTTAAATTTTGGTATCTCAAATGTTCTTCAAAAACTTCCAAGGTGAGTAATTTCCAAAAATAAAAATCAGTTTGATACTGTTGCTGTTCGAATTATGCAGTTTAATTTTTGTTAGCTGTTGCATTATAACAAAACAGTTTTGAGTTTTAAAGCTGCTTGAAAATGATAAGACAGTACTCGAGGAAGTAAATTTGGTTAACAAAGTGAAAAAACCTCCAATGAATATGTAAATAGTGTTGCATGTTTTGTAATTACAATCTTTAATCGTTGCAGTATAACGAAACAGTCCCCCTCATGGGCCGCTCGGCCATCCTGGGTGAGAAGAGAAATAACTATTTCTGCGACGTGGCTTGTGGCAAGAGCGATATTGCCGAAAGCACCTTTTCCATTACCAAGACGGGGCTTCTGTGCGAGTTCAACCGACGGCGCCTTTTAGACAGATGGGTCGAGCTAAGGGTAATGTTTAGTCTTATCATCCTCAGTATTTTTAATAAAAAAAATGGGTTTCCTCAATAATTTACGGATGAAAAAGAGTCTTGAGAGCTGCTGAACATGACAAACTAGTAACTTCACTGTGGAAATACAGTATACCCTTTACAAATAAACTTCCCTTTCATTTGTAAAAATAAAATTACTGTTTCAAGTTTTTACTATTATTGACATTAGTTATACCATATATTCCGGCATATAAGTGTACCTTGCAACAAAAAAGTGCATCAAGATAAGGAGTCCACTTGTTTGCCAAATATAAAAATATGTTCCAAAAGTGTGAAATGTACCGACTTATGTCCTGGAATATATGCTGTATGCGCCTTGCCCTATCAAGCTCAATTTTGTTTTACGAATTTCACAACCTTTTTAAAAACTTAACAATAGCTCTTTGAAAAGGAACCTTTTTTAAAATATAAAGTAATGGGGCAGTGGAATTTTATTACATTGTGCAGTAAACATTTGAGTCAAGTGTTACAATTTGACCATTTGGTTAGTTTAGCGGCTGCCTTTACATGGACCATTAGTGCATCAACTCAAGTGAATTCCTTAGATTTTTTCGACTGTAAATACGTTCATTCATAAAAGTGCACGAGAGAAAATGTGATCATAAACAGGGTTAAATGTTCATTGTCACATTGTTGAGGTAAAGTGAAGCGTGAGGTTGTGCTCTCAGGCGTTAAATTTCTGGTGAATAATGAAAATTCAGAGAGAAATTGTTTGTAAGTCACTCTCTTTCATGCGTATTGGAGTGGACACAATCGCTGGTGCGCAGCTGGCCTTTCAAATTTAATTTTTAAAAATGCAATGGTTTTGTTGCTGCATCAGAGGCCAACCCTAGCCAAAACCTCCCCATCTCCCACCTTGCGAGTTCAGTCGTCTCAATTGTTTAATCATGTTTTTTTTTATGTTCTGCAGACACAAGGTGCCAATTGTCTCACGGTGGGTACGAGTCTCATTTTCATTGGCTGTGTGGATGGCATCGTGAGGTGTTTCAACCCATATACACTGGAGTACGTGACCACACTTCCGAGGTCACACTACCTTGGGGTCGATGTGGCAATGGGGCTAAGCATTGCGTAAGTGACAAGTAATATTGTATAACACTGTTTGAGGTACACCGTGTGTCAATTGTCCATTGAGAGCCATGGGCGTGATCTAATTCAATTTTATATCAGAGGAAATTACGCCAATAATTGCAATGAATGGTACTGCAGTAGTTGCTATTATGGGAAAAAATGCTGCTTTTTTTTGTTGTAAATACTTGTCTAAAAGCAATTTATGAATTTATGCGACGCTTGTAAATTATTTTGCGAAATGTGTAATTGGCTTGAGAATTATATTAAGGGGGATCACAACCAGGTTACAACCCTATGCATTTCAATGGGTGAAATTTTAAAACACAATCACAGCCAAACAAAAAGGGATTAAATAAAAATTAAAATTGTTTAAAATAGCTTCATAAATCAGCAATGGTATTACTTTGTCGTTTTTCACTTTGAAATGGTAGATTTTTTGAAAATTAATAAACAAGTTTGAAAAATGTCCGTTGATTTGCATTCTCATGCTATGTGCAAATTAACGGACATTTTTCAAACTTGTTTATTAATTTTGAAAAATCTACCATTTCAAAGTGAAAAACGACAAATTTAAGTAATACCATTTCACCCATTGAAAGTGATAAGGTTATATACCACCATAAGAGCAAATTTAACTTACTCGACCAAATTTTATTCACAATTTATTTTCTTGTTCCTTAATAGCCACATGGCTGTCCAGTCGCCAAACGCCAAATATCCGGACATTGTGGCAATCACCTTCGATGAAACTAATAGGAAGGTAAGAACAAGATATTTTAAATTACTGAAGAGATGTTGCGAATATCAATATTAAAGATACCTCACATGTGTCTGTTTAATTTTTTTCATCTGCCACCCTTCAATCAGATTTTGTTCCAAGGTTTATGACTTGGCAATATAATAAATTAGAGGCCATGTGAGG